>CAXAKE010000004.1:0-23526 GCA_963969345.1 Turbatrix aceti
CGGGCGCTGCCGACTTTGCACCCAACCGCGTTTGCGAGCTGCGCGCACCCCTGCATGTTGCGCGCATTATTTGTGTCGCGAGCTGCGTGTTCATTGCACGTTGCTTGCAGCATCTAACAAATTGAAGTCGCGCTTTCCATTTTTGATGCTCCCCGAGCTGCGCGCGCTTTGCACGTTGCCCACAGCAAATTATATAAAGTCGTTTTTTTCTTCCTTTTGATGCTTTATCCAAATTTATTTAGCTTTTTTTGTTTTTTTAATTGGATTTCAAAATTTTTCTATGAACTGCATGGAAAGAACGATTTCAAAGCGTAGTTCTACATGTGTTATTTTGTCAAAGCGTAGTAAACAACTTCTCGTTTTCAAGCTTTTGTTGCCGTTGTTCAAATTCTTTCACTTTTATCGTTTTAAATTTATCTATTATTGCTTAACTTGTTTGTTATGTACGTGACAGGGTTGTCCAATATAAACCTCGGCTTTTACAAATTATTATTATGCTTTAGAACGGCTAATTTTTTAACACAAAATATTTTAGAAATCAGCGTTTTGCTACAAATGTAACATCAAACGACAATTTTTTTTTCTGTTTTTTGATATAATTTTATATTTATTTCAAAAAACAGAAAAAAATATCAATTATCAATTGTTGACTCAATTGATTGATAAAAAAAAACCCATAACTGTTATTTTTATTAGGAAATTGACTTTTGTACCAAATGATAAATAGTATGTTTGAACTGCCGTTGTTCGCTTTCAAAGTACTGATTATAAGCAGGTCGAATCCGAATTGCAATAAAAAATAAATACATTCAAAAAAACGGTGTGAAGAAAACAAAGCAAGTTACGAGCACATATTTTATTTACAAGCACGCACTAGCCGGAATACAAAAAATACTATTGCTAAAATGATGAGTAGCAAGATACATAAACGTTCGTAGTACTCAGTGCCAAATTCTTTGACGGATACCAAAAAGTCTTTCAGGTTATTAAAAAAATTGCTGTTATATTCGGCTTTTCCGTGCAGAGAAATCCAATGGTCCGGGTGCTTGATGGTGTATAGGCGGCCAGCGACAGTAAACTTGTTAAAGTTCTGAGCACATTTCAGATTGCACTCTTCATGCACGATCAAGTCATCCGTAATCCATCGCAACGTGTGCACCGATGCTTTCGGTGTGCACGGCACGCTAAACGTTCGATCGCCACACGTCAGATGCCCCAAAACCGGCACAGCTGCAATGCAGCGGACATTAAACGAGGCGCCTTCTGTGCATCGAGTGCATCCCGAAATATTCGCACTTATTACTGTGCACTCCGCTTCATGCACCATTGCTGCTGCAGTTATTGAATCTACCTGTAACGTAAATTTAACATTAGTTGAAATTTTTGTTCATTATAAAATTTACATACCTGTAATGTCACAGACGTGCGCAAAACTGCTCTCACTTTTTGTGCCTCCATGTACAAATATTGGTCATGCAGCGGAGTAGGCAATAAGTTTTGGTTCCATTCTTCAATAAGTTGCTCCTGGTGGTGACAGCCGCATGCCACTGTGGAATCAGCTGGATGGCAAGCGCAAGCGTCTGGAGCAACTACGCACTTGCCATTGAAGCACTTATAGTTGGACGCTTGCTCGAGAGCTACTGAGTCCAGCCAGACGGTTTGATTGCCGTTGGCCATAAAGTGTGTTGTGGTCGGAAATTCAAATTCCGATAGAGGCTCGATGTTCAATAGTCGGATGGTAAAGTTGGAATCTTTAAATACTTGCGACTTATGAAGTACAAATGTTTTGTTCACTGAGGGGCCATAAGCGGTATCAATTTTTACAAAAAAACGTGTAGTGTGTTTCCATCGAGCACATGAAAAAACTCGCGATAAAGGTGATTTATTTTGGGGTTCAGCGTACACGCGATAAAACGTGCAGCCGTTTCCAAACCATCCACAGCCACAAGCGAGGCCTCCGCATGATTCCACACAATACGTATTGCCAAAAAATGAATTTGCCGTCTTCAATTCGGGTATTCTGTCGTCAGGTAGAGTATCAGCACATTGAGAAGCAGTGCAGTTTCCAACAGTAGGACAATGTTTGTACGATTCTACTTTGAAATTGACAAATGTTGTTTGAAATAAATCAACTGCCACACATTCAGAAAACGTTTCAATTTTAATCGTCATTGTGGCTACCGTCAATCCGTCGTTTGTTTTCAATAGCAAACAGCCTTCGCCTTCTGATGGGACAGTTAGCTGGCTTCGCGTTAACCACTGACAATGAAGAGTGTTATTCTCTTTTTGATCACATTGCTCAAGACTGGTCTGCATGGTTCCTGTGTCGTAGCAGCCTGACACGGTTGTTATTGTTGCCAATAATAGAAAAACAGCGGAAAAAGTGTAAAAAAAATGCATCTGCAAAAAAATATGTTAAAATGGAATATCCAAATAAACACACGTTAAAGTCAGAAATAAATAAATGGTTTTGCAATTATGTACAAAACGAAGAAAATGATTACATTTACATTTGAATTTATAATACATTACAGGAAGTCACAAATTAAATAAGATGTGATAACGTCATAATCATCTTGAACATATTATATTTAAAAAAATCCGGTAGATTAAAAAATGTACCATATGAAACCTAGATATGCTATGTAACTGTAGTTATCATTAACATGTTACAATAATGCAAAACATCTTGCAGAACGTTGGTTATTAGACATCAAAACAAATATGTAGTCACATCGACGTTATCTTTTTTATTCTCGATCAAGGAAAGCTGCAACCGCGGGGTTAAGTGGCATCAATGGTATTAGTAAGGACTACGACGTGACGCAGGTAGCTACGACTTCTTCGTGCAATCCCGATACTCATCATTGTCTCTCTAATTTTGACATGAGTTATTATGCACGAGTAAGAGTAATAAAGTAAAGTGGTATTAGTGTCAGTATCAGTGTGGTATCAGTGCTCTTCAGCGATTGAAATCTCTTTTCCGATATTGATGTTAAAATTTTTAAGCCGGGTTAAAACCCTTGCTATGACCCGGCTAACTTTTTACAATTTAAAAACCAGCGCGCAAGCGCGCTGGCACGGCCACGTCCGCTCGGTCGCCGCTCCGCGGGCGCTTCGCGCCCGCTTCGCAGGCTCCCTCGCTCCAACTGGTTCTTGCCACGTCCGCTCGCTCGCTTCGCTCGCTCGCTCCAACTGGTTCTTGCCACGTCCGCTCGCTCGCTTCGCTCGCTCGCTCCAACTGGATCTTGCCACGTCCACTCGCTCGCTTCGCTCGCTCGCTCCCACTGGTTCGTTCCCCAATGTAACGGGAGAAGTGTTGTAGGTCAAAGTTTTTTTAGGAAAAGTATCTGAGTATCTTGGTCTAGCCCTGCGGGTTATATTCGTGGATCCATGTTTGGTTTGTATACCCGTGTCATTTTGGCTAGCCCTTCGGGTGCAACAGGGTGTATTACATAAAGCTGCAGCGTCCAGCTGCCCCTTTGCATGATTTATTTTGTATGTCATAAAAATGACCAAATGCAGATTTAAAAAACATTGTTAGTGCTTTTGTGAAAATGTTGCGATCAGAAAGCTGGTGCATTTGAAAAGTTTTACGGTCATTTTTGTGCTTAAAACAAATCTACGTTTGACATTTTAGAATTTCAACATTTTAGTATGATGAGCCGATACGGCAAAGCAACATTTTGCTTGTTAAAATCATCCTGTCAAATTTTTATCAAAGAAATTGGATAAGAAGCTTCGGACCGGCCTTCGGCCGTTCCTCCGCTTCTAAAACTCTTTGACATGATCTAATTTGTCGCTAAAAAAGTTTTGTTCACCTTTTGGAATGCTGCAACAGTATAAAACTGAGAAACGTTGCTCGTTTGACCGATTTCTAATGTTAAAAAAAAAAGAGAAGCTTCGGGCCGGCCTTCGGCCGTCCCTACGCTTCTAAAATTCGAAAATCGTTGTTAAGGGTTTAGTTTTAGATACAACGCGCATTTTCTCATGTATTTATAGAAAATGCATAAAATAACTTAAAAAACTAAAAATCTTTGGGCCTTACTGTAGGTATTTACGCGACGCGCCATATAAATACGAATACATAGAAAGTACTTTGGAATAGTAACATTTTTCTGACGGACCTTCGTTTTTTGGTCCGGCACGTTTTAGATCTTGGTTGTTATGGCAAAACATCATATTGCTCAGCCATTTTGCAAAAATCATGCTACAAACTTTGAAATAAATTTAGATATGGAAGATGCTTCGGACCGGCCTTCGGCCGTTTCTCAGTTTTTTAAAACTCTTCGAAATGTTCTAACTCGGGGCTAAAAAAGCTTTGTTTACCGTTCGGAACAGTATGAATTTCATACTGCTGCAACAGTATGAAATTCAGAAACATTGATCGGTTTCTAATATTTAAAAAAACAGAAGCTTCGGGCCGGCCTTCGGCCGTCCCTACGCTTCTAAAACTTTTTTTTTTCTTTTTTCATAATATAGAAACTTGAATATTCTAATACGTAAAATTTAAATATAGAATAGGAGCTTCGGGCCGACCTGCGGCCGTGCGTACGCTTCTAAAAGAAATATAAGTTGTATGCTACTGTTAGGCATTACATAAACTTCCGGTAAACTTGGAGTAAAAGGTAACGAAAAACTTCAAAATCTATGAGGCAGCTTTCGGCCACCCTTTACGCGACCAAAAAAATTGGACGGCTTAGGTTTATTGCAAAAAATTAGGAAACCATATTTTCCTAGGAAGTAAAGCTTTGTACCGGCAATTTTGCCGTTTCCAAGAGAAAATATTTGTAAAAAGCACAACTTGTTGTCATTTACCTGGATGGCTTCCGGGTGACTTTTGGGCAAATTGAGGGTTTTTTGTATCGAAGAAATACTTTACTTTACTTTATTACTCTTACTCGTGCATAATTAGCGAAGAAACTACTTGAAATTACTTTAAATTAGCTCGGGACCGGCCTTTGGCTGTCCCTCTGCTTCTAAAAATTTTTGATGTGTTGAATTTCATGGCTAAAAAATGTTTTGTTCATCGTTTAGAATGCTTCGAGTAACCACAATTTAAAATTTAGAAACATTGCTTGTCAGATAGGTTTCAAACGTTTAAAAAAACAGAAGCTTGGGGCCGGCCTTCGAGAGTTCTTTTAAGACTCTATGACGCGTTCAATTTCATTGATATGAAAAACATTAGGGTCTTTCCTTGCTACCGAAATTTCTCAAGCTTGTGCTTGCTCTTGCTCCTGCTCGAGCAGAGGCAAGAGCAAGAAACGTTCTTTTAGAAAAAAATAGAAAAGTGAAGAGCGTGAGTGGAGCGAGCGCAAAAAAATTTAATTAGAAAAAACGCGAGCAGGAGGAGTGAAAAATAGAAAAACAGAGCGCACACCTACAAAAAGTGAAGTTGGTTGCTCCCAGAAAATTGAACCGAAATGATACATAATGTACATAATGTACAAACTTGGCATTTCTGATCGGCTCCGAATATAAAACAGAAGCTTCGGGCTGATCTGCGGCCGTCCAAAAGAAGTAGTTGTACGCAGGGTGGCGAAATCTCCCGGGAGATTGCATCCCGGTAGAAAATCTCCGGAGATTCTCCCGAAATCTCCGGAGATTCTCCCGAAATCTCCGGAGATTCTCCCAAAATCTCCCGATGCTAAAAAGCATCAAAAAATGTTTTCCCCCTTAAAAAAGTTAATTAACGACATAAAAATCAAAACGGACAGTTCTGTTCTGTTTCAACACATTGCTAACGCATTTCTGTTTACAGCAATTTATAAAAACGCGGATTTTTCATTAATTGTTTCATTATTTTCCGTATAATTATTTATAAATCTCCCGGGAGAATTTTTTTACCCGGAAGAATCTTCGGAGATTCTCCGGAGAAATTCTCCCATGAGAATTGGGAGATTCTCCCGCTTCGTCACCCTGGTTGTACGCTAGGGATCGATGTTTATTAAACAAATTTACGGTAAACTTGCAAAGAAAAGTAACGGGATAATTTTTTGAGAGTTAAAGAAATTTATTACTACTTTATAAATCAGGAGAAAAAGATTGCACTTGAAAGGGTCATTGAAATTTAGTATTTGCCTTGGGGCACTTTTCAATGGAAGAAGTATGTATATCTTTTATCAAATTTGGATTCTTCTCATTTTTGCGGTTCGAATGGTACCACACATGTATTTTACTTTTTTGAAGTCTTTACGAGTCTTAGGGGGTCTGGGGTACTGTATGATACTGTATTTAGCTTTTATTATTTATTAGTGATCCCTAGCAATTAGGTAAAGAAGCTTACACCCTCCAGGGATTGAACCTGGGACCCGTAGGTGATGGATTCACTCTCGCACCACTCGCCTACAAACGCATCGTTTTCCCGCATTTGCCTCTCGGCGGGCGGCGTTTTGTGTTTGATCACTCCCGTTCCTTTCCGATTCCTTTCTCTGTTCAAACTGCAAAGTCTGTACTCTCTTCTACTCTCTCTGTTCCCTCCCTTATCCAGAGACTAAGTGAATTGTTTTGAAGCCCAGAGGCAATATCCTCAGAGCATCAAAACGTAATATCAAAGCCTGTTCAAAGGCACAACTTTTGGCTGGAGCACATTTTCAAATTTCACAAATTTTTACAGAAAATTTTTGAAAAGAAAATATCGAACTACAAATTTTCACCTTGTTTTTCCGTTATCTGGATAAAAGTCTCGGATATGCCCGACAACTATTCTATCGAAGACGTAGATCATGTTAGATACCGTTTTAGGACATTTGATTAAAATTTGAGAAATTTCTTGTGTCTACTTTTTTCAAACCACTTCAGGTATATGTATTTTTTACTAATAGTATAAAAACAAGCTGAATTAATGATTTTTTAAAAACAAGCAAAAAATAAGTTTAGAATCAAAGTAGCAAAACGGGTTTTAACAGATAAAATGCAATGCCAGAACACTATTTAATATTACTTGGTCCTGTGGTTGCAACGTTTCTCGATTGAGAAATTAAAACTTCGAAAAATTTTAAATTAAGGTAAATTATTGTTTTCACCTTAACAGAACTCCGGATTAATTACCGGAGTTCTGTAGGTAAAACGCCAATATTTCGCAAACGAAATTGCAACATAGTATACATACAGTAGTTGACAGTGAAGTATGCGTTTTTATTCTTTTAAGCGCCACAGCTTCAAATCTTAATACTTTGAGCTGATTTTTTTACTGTAACTTGTTGTTACCAAAGGTAATAATTGTGTAAAATTTCAGTTGCATAGCTAACTGGCATATCGAAAAAAAATTTCAATTGTTTTTGGAAAAGCGCATATTTTTCTTTTTTGACTTCAATAAACCCAAATTTTTGTTCCACTTGAGTAACATCTTGTATAACAAAATTTATAATGTTCACAACATCGGAGCTTTGTAAAAAAGCAATAAACACGATATTGCATCGTCCAAGACGGAGCACGGATCACCATGAAGTTATTGACCTTTTCATAGGTGTTTTTGTGTTTCATTGTTCCGAAAAAAATTATTTTTGTGCTCATTATGCTACAAAATACTTTCTAATAGTTATTTAAACAAAACTGTACAAAAAGAGCTCATTTGCTCACAAACATTTTGATTTTTTTTTTGATTTTACCAATGCTGATGTTGAGGTACTGGAGCAAATGGACCCCGGGTTTCGCTGTATAATTTTTTTTTCTGATATGCGGTTTATGTTAAAATTATTGAAAATAAGATTTGAAAACTATTCGCAACGATACGCGGTTCATGGCAACGAGAAAGGAACCCAAATGCGGGGGTTTTGTTGAGCAAACGCAAATGAGCTCTTTTTGTACAGTTTTGTCCAAATACATATTAGAAAGTATTTCGTAACATATTCAGCGCAAAGAAAATTTTTATGAAAACCGCTGAGCACAAAACTACCTATGAAAAGGTCAATAACTTCATGGTGTCCGTGCTCCGTCTTGGACAGTGCAATATCGTGTTTATTTTTTACAAAGCTCGATGTTGTGAACATTATAAATTTTGTTATACAAGGTGTTACTCAACTGGAACAAAAATTGGGGTTTATTGAAGTCAAAATAGAAAAATATGCGCTTTTCCAAAAACAATTGAAATTTTTTTCGATATGTTGCCAGTTAGCTATGCAACTGAAATTTTACACAATTATTACCTTTGGTAACAACAAGTTACAGTAAAAAAATCAGCTCAAAGTATTAAGAGAGATTTGAATCCGTGGCGCTTAAAAGAATAAAAACGCATACTTCATTGCCAACTACTGTAAGTGACTACAGTCAATATATTCAGAATTTTGGATTATTACGGATAGTTAAAAAAAATTAACCTGAGGTCAAAATGGAAATTTTTTCCAAGAATTCATTTTTTTGGCACAACAAACTTTAGAACTCTATTCTTTGCAAAATAACAAAAATGAGAAAACATGTAATTTTTGTTCTAATTTTAGTGCACTTTTTTTGTGTGAACTAATATGTAGTTCAATTATCAATCGGAAATGATGAAAGCATGTGCAAGAAAATGTTCTCTCAAACGCACATTTGATTGCCACAAAACTTTAAAAATGATAGCGAGTACAATCGAAACAACCTAATAAATAGTATTAACATTTACAAAGAGCTCGCTTTTTTTATACAGAGATCCAAGAACATAATATGTGCTACCGTGCGCGCAGGATATACATAAGATAATAAACATTTAGCGATAACATAAGAAAAGATAAGATAAGATAAACAATGTGTCGGCTGTAGAGTATCCCAGTTGGCAAAGCCGAAAACATAGGTTAAGTTTGAGCATTTGGCTTGCTTTACAAACCGCAAATCGTTGTACTTGCTTGAAGCATGTGTTACAGACGTTGTAAACATAGCTTGATCTATGGCATCTGCTGGCCTCAATCTGGTTCTCCGCAATCCTAGTTATACGGCGCACATACCTTTTACTGTCATCCTGCTGTGGCTTTCTTTTACAAGCGATATCGGCAGGCGCCGACATTTTAATGCTCTGTTGCATAAGCGCTTTTGAGAGCAACTGGCGGCCAGCAGAAAGCGTAAAGGTTACAACATCTTAGTTTACAGTACCCATGAAACGGCAAAAGAGTGATAATGCAAGGAACTGCAACAATTTTACAATTTTTTTTAAATTTAAAACTTTTCAGTTTTCTGCATGAGTATTTACAAAATTTAGATTTTTTAATCATTACAATTTTTTACATATGTATGTATTTCAATTTATAAAATGTTTATTTTATTTTTTGTTTGTTACAAGATCGTAAAAATAAATAATAACAAATTTATATATGAAGTCTAATGATTATTTTCTTTTATCATGAAGAAAAAAATTAGGATGAATACGAAAAAACTAATTTATTGTAAAAAATATTTCAATGTCAAAATTAATCTCTCAAATAGATACAACCTTTTTAGGGATGCAGAAAACGTTCACAAAAATAGTATTCAAATTGGAATAACTTAAAAAAAAGTGCCGTAGGCCACCAAGACGTATGCTTTATCCTTGGAGTACAAGATACCGTATTCAAAGGGCGGCTGGATGTGAACAAGCGGAATAGAATCCTTTCGGTTGAGCAAATGTCGCTTTTTGGTTTCCTTAATGTTGACGCCCTCCGCTGTCAGCGAGAAGTTGGACTGAAACAAAAAAAATAAACTTTGAAAAAAATTTCTTTGAAGTTTAAAAACTCACGCCAACTATGACATTCTGGAACACAGCACTGTTGTTATCGAGCGTGATTTTCTTGAACCCAAAGAGGTCCTTAATCGTAACAAGAGATTTTTGTTCAATTTTTGGAATGACAAAGTGTCCGTGAATGCGTTCGCCTTCGACAGAGAGTCGTCTACGAAGCTCTTCGCAGCCAACGGCAATAAAGTTATCCAGGTTTTCGTTGTACGTGGCGAAGAACCTGTAGGAGGGATCCCAAAGCGGAACGGATACAATGTTGTTTGTCTTGCCGTATCGGTTGATGTTCATATCAGTCTTGAAGATAAGCTGATCAACAAACTTGGGCTCAAAATTGCTAGACTTGAGTTCAATCTCGCCATAAAGAGCACCACGACCCGAGGCAAATGGCATACTGAATTGCGCAATTGAGAATGCGTATGCAAAAAACTCGGCCGATGCAACGGGTGTGTCAAGTGAGTTTTCGTCCTCGCTATTTTCAACGTTGAAATCAGCCTTGAGTTTGCGCGAGAATTCCTTGCCGGACCCGTAGCACATTGCGACGCCGGAAGAAATACCCGAAGAGTGGCAGACTTCAGTTTTTTCGTTTTTACGCTACAATGATTTTTTTGATTGATATGAAATGGAAGTAAAAATCCTACATCGATGAGAATCTTGGTTTGGGTATAGCCATGCAGAAGAAACACGTGGTTGTACACTTCTCGAATTTCGTTGATTGTGTCACGGTAGTCTGCTGAAATATTGTATAATTGTTAACAGAGATAGGCGACATTCGCGTTCGTTTACAAACACAGCTATTTTTTGCGAACAAATAAAACAAGAAAAAAGTTATAAAAAATGATGGTGACGGTGTCAAAAAAAACAAAAAAGTAGCAAATAACTTGGATAAAGTTTAGCCAATAAAAGGTGTAAAAGAATTTTGATCAAGACCAAGCGAACAAAAAAACACCGGCTGTTCGCCTCTTTGATTCTTAACGCTTACTTAGCAGCCAAACTCACATCCAAAGTAAGGCTTGAGCGCTTTGTCAGAAGCCTGTACATGTCTTATGATTTCCGAAATGAGATATCCGTTGACAAGGGGCGAGAATACGTGTGACTGATTTGGTGATACAACCTGAAGGTTGCCGTAATGGTAAGTTGTGTGCTCCACGGGATTGTCAGTGGTTGGCGGCGCACCTTTTAGAATGGAATGTGTTTTTGTCTTTGTAGCAAGTCCAGACGACGAAAACACTTTTGACGTCGATATTAACGCATCTGCGACGCTGTTGTTTTCAGACGTGATTGGCAGGTAGAAAAAGCAGACGACCAGAAACATAGCAGCCAGTGTGAAGGCCGCGATGATGACTTCGCGGCAAATATTGCTTGTGCAGTACCAATTACGGTTCCGCTCGTGCAGGGAAGCCGTGTTTTCCGTGTTAGAAAGCGACTCGAATGTCACCAGGACCGGAGGCTTGGTTTTGCTCGTAGAGGCCGGCTTAGGGGTTTCTTCCAGAGTGGCTTCAGATGCGGATGCGGACAAGTGGTCGTCCGGTGCAAAAGGTTCCTTCTCCTCCGTAATAATGTTCTGCACACCGGTGGTCATGCTTTGGCAAAAATAAGTCTTTCCTCGGTGAAAGAGTGATCGTTTGCTTGACGTGAATTGAAATCGGGAGTTACTAATAAAAAATTTGCTGAAAAATGTAGTTGAAAGAGGCATGATCAGGCAGAGTTACAGTAATCGGTAATCGCGTTTTTGCAATTATTGCCAATTTTTTATTCCTTGCTTATCGCTGTTCTTGTTCAAAGCTTATGCAACATAGCGATAAACGGAAAATATTGGGCGCCTGCCGATTACCTCTTTATATAGTAAGGTGTTTCTGCAAGGACACAATTTTAATTTTACGTTATGTATATTCGATAAAATCCAAATTTTACGCTATCAACGATCTCATAAACCATTAGGTCCGGAGGCATTCATTTGAAAAAGATAATGCGCGCTTTATCATAATTGTCAAAATTTTGTCATCAAAAATGGCGAAAGCGCTATAGAGGGAGGAGGCGGCGCGCAGGGTCAAGTGGGTGAGTGTGAGCGAGCGAGCGATAGCGCAAGGACGATTGCGTAAGACAAAAAAATGATTCTGTTAAATTAATTTTAAAAATGTTGAAAAAAATATTTTTGAATTCCTCGGAAATAGGCAATCATAATGATGGGTCATTTGACAATCAAAAATCAAAAATGAACAAATTTGAATTTTTGGTTTACAAAAAAATAATTTGTGCCAGTAACGGCGGTAGGGGCAAATGTGATATCAATAGCATTGCCATTTTTTGCTGAAGATGAAAAACATTTTTTCAACATTTTAAAAATTAATTTGAATAATTCAATTTTTTGATCTCTCTGAAAATGAAATCCATGGTGTGGGGGCGGACCAGACAGCGGGTGCAGAGACGGACGGCGCCGCACATGCCATCAGTCGAGAGAACCGCAACGGCGGTGACAGTGGGCGATTTGGTGATGGCGAAAGATGGCAAAACAAGAGATTGTTGTTATTAATTTTGATGATTTATGTATCACATAATTTTATGATTTTTGTTAAATTGCTATTTTTCCTAGCCCCCAGTGTTGTGTTTGGTGTTATGCTTTGAAACGGGTCAATAAGCGATTGCAGCGGGCGAGGATTTATTAGGCGATGGCGAAAGATGCGCGATATTGAAAAGCAACATTATTACTTATATTTTACAAAAGCGTAAAACAAATTACATGGGGCCCCGAAGGGGCCCCCATTATATTTATGTATTCCAATATTTTTAAAGCGGGTCAAAAAACGATTATATGTATTTGATTTGATTTTAATAATATGCGAATCATCGGTTATTCTAAAAGATAATAACAAAAAATAATTCTTTTCTATCGGTAAAATTATGATCGACAAAAGATAAACGAAAAACGGGCAAAAATAAAATAAATAAAAAAACGATAGACGATCCTTTTCGATTTTACGATCCTTCTGATCCTTCCTTGATACCTTTACCTTGCCTTGCCTTGCCTTCCCCTTCCTTCCTTTTTCCTTCCTGGGGCCCCCGTAGGGGGCCCCCCCTTTAGCCTTGTACCGATTGTAAAAGAAAGCCACAGCTTGATAGTTTTGACAGTAAAAGGAACATATGTATGTGCGCCCGTAACCTAGAATGAGGCTAGCAGATGCCCGACATTTGCTCAAACATTTGCAGATTGAGAACTACTTACCTGTATATGAAAGAGAACGCCTTATCTATACATATGTGCTCTACTCCGCCCTTTTTGTAAGATATTTTGCGTAGCTTAAGGTTCCTCATTGGCATTCAATGCAATTCCAATAGATTCTGACTTGGACTTCGATACTGCTTTTGTTATTTCCTGAGTTAATAACTTTTTTGATTTTGATATTTTTCTGAAAACAAATTGTTTTAGTAAACGTTTCTGATTTAGATGCTGAATGTAAATGACTCTCTGAATTCTGTTAATTTACCGTTATCATAAAGAAGTTTGAAACATTCCTATTGTATCTATTGCAAAAATAATTGATATGCAGAAACATGTATTCTGATTGTTCATTCTGAAAATCTGAAAAATGAAGACATACATTTTGGTGGACTGCCTAGAAGGCATAGCATTATGCATAACAAACTTGAAGATCGTGTCCTTCAAGAATTTATTCGTATTTTATACCAATTGCTTTGTTGGCAACTAGCGTGTCGGTTCGGTTTTGGTTCAATCATTTCTTGTTTTCTTTCTTTTTTTACTTCATTATTTTTCTTTTTTATTTCCCCTATGTGTTACCAAGAAGACCAAGATTTGTTACCAATTTTTTTTAGGAAGGGAATGCATATATTATGTTATATTTAGATTGCTTATTAAACTTTGAAAGTCATTTTTGAATACCCTAATTTAATAAGGGTGTGCCAAATGTTCTTGAACAAACGTTTTTAATTTTTATTTTTAAACGCTTTGTGTTACCAAAATACTTCGTATGGTATGGTACTTCAATCAACCCCAATTTTTGTTATATGTAGTTGAGTAACATCCTGTATAACAAAACGCATGATGTTCACAACATATGAGCTTTGTAAAAACGCGATAAACACAATGCTGCACAATCCAAGACGGTGCACGGATTTTCTTTGCGATGAATATGCTACGAAATACTTTCTAATACTTTCTAAAATCTAATTTGCTCACAACAAATTCGATTTTTTTGATTTCATCAATGCTTATGTTCAGGTACTGGTGCGAATAGACCCCGGGTTTAGGCTAAAATAATTGAAAATAAGAATTGAAAACTATTCGCAACAATCCGCGGTTCAAGAAACAGAAAAGAAAATCATAGCGAGTTATTTTTGATCATTTAGTAAATAGAGTGCGCTTTCCCAGAAACAATAGATTTTTTTTCAATATGTTGAAATTCTAAAAAATTTTAAAAAAGGTAAAAAAAATTTGTTTCTTCGGAGTATTTTCGAATGAGCGGCTCTATTTTCCGAATCACAATTAAGAGCCGTTCGGCTTAAAATTTTTTATTAATGTAAAGAAAAGTTGTGTCTGTACTATTGACACTAGTTTCATGTTTTAAACTCATGCTTCATGTTGGGATTTCCCTCAATATCTGAAACTGTTAATTTGGCCTATGTACGTTGAACCAGGAATTTGAAAGATGGAATTCTCATGAAAGTCCTATGAGAAATATTCTGAGAATTATTCCGGGATTCCAATCTGTCACGGGATAATTCCCTAAGAAATTTTGAACGTGTTTTACTTATTTATTTATTTTGTTTCACGTGTTTTATGGCAAGTACTATTGCAGCAATGGAAGATTTCTGGCTGATATCAGCTGTGTCGCTCATGGCGGAAACTACAGCGGCGCCGATTACTACAGAGATGAAAAATAAGTTGGTAGAAATTATTTTGCCAACGGCACAGCCTGACGACGCAAAGGCTTTGCCGGTTCTCTCGGACGTCTCGTGCCACGACTCGGTACTGAGCTTCAAAGCTCAAGTACCAACGGTACAAGTCCACCTGGGACACAAATTTTTCTCCCAACAAACAACGTTGGGTGGAATTACGCAGGTTTACCTGCCTTCAACGGCAATTGCGGGCACTACGCCCGTAACAATTCGTGCCACTGTGGGTGAAGAATCCGTACGCGAGACCGTGATTTGTCCGCCAAGTGCTCCAAACGTGCATCCGCTCGAAGACCGTATGTGGTATTCGTTGATTGCATCAGTAATGATTGCAATCATTCTATTGATCTACGTTGGGCGTTGTTTTTATTATCGCCGTCGGTCCATTAGTTCTTGCGGTCAGCAACTTCAAAAGATCCACGTTGGTCAGAACTTATGGCAAACCGTTTGTGCCCGAAACCCATTATGTTTTTTAAGAGGCGGACAATCTTCGGTAAGTTAATTGTGGTAAACTGTACCTTCTTTATTGCATTGCAAATAAAATATATTGACGACGTTTAATAAATATTTATTTATGTGAATTCATTTTGTAAAAACGAAATTTCAGACGGGTAGTAAAAACATTGACTTTGATGATCCAAGAGTCAGATACATATTGGATACCTACAATCAAAGACATTTAACCGGGTGCAAGTGGTCGGACCCGCGTGTCGTTGCTATCCTGAAAGCATGGAATAATGGTAGTACTCAATACAGTACTTATCAGCATGTTTTAGCGGCACTAGCTCCGTATATCAGGACCACCTCGAGTACTTTGTCAAAGTTAATTAACAAGGTTTGTTCATTTCACAATTTTTTCATAATAAATAATATGTATCTACTTTATTTATAGTTAAAATCTTTGCCTGTGGAATCATCCGTGAAGTATGTCAAAGATACCGAGGATATTGAAATTGAAAGTGCTCAAAGACCATATGTCGACTTTTCAAATGCAAATATTTTACGGTACCTTGAAGATCGCAAAACTGCACAAGATCGCAAATGGAACGATGAAAACGTTGTTGAAGTACTGAAGCAGTACAACAACGGTTTGTCGTATAACAAAATGAGGACCGAGCTAGTTCCTTTTATGAAAACAAGTGTATCTGCTTTGTGCAATTTGTTTAAAAACGTAAGTAATTTGAAATACCTAATTGAAAAAATATATATATCTTTACAGCTTCACGGCTTGTCTTTGAAATCTGAAGCTGTCGATGACAGCGGATCGCAAACAGATAACGAAGTGTCGAAAGGCGACATAACATTATCAAAACAAGAGATTGAAAACAAAGCTGGTGGATTGATTGTAAGCTATATATTTTTATATTTGGTTGTCATTGATGGTTTTGTTATGCGATTTTTTTAAATCAAATTTTTCACAAAATTAACAAAAAATGAACCTTTCTTGTAGAAAGAAATTCGTAATTTTTAAATTTTCTCTAGCTTAGTTTTGAGATTTTTTGGCGTTGTACCGGAGAAATTTTGTATTTGAATAGAGCAAATGCTTCCTCAAAAAAGCATTTTTAGCATGCATTAAAAATTGTTTTGATCGAAACATTAGAACAAATATTAAATGTAGATACAAATAAGCGCTCTTTCAAACGCAATATCATTACAAAAAAAATAAGTGTGGCCGCTAGTTACTATAATAAATATAAAAAAAGGTTGCTTTTTTAGGACGCCATCAAAGCATCAGCTAACAAAATTGTCGAATGCGGATACGAGTTACAAAAATTGTGCCTGAACGACGACCTCACCGGACAAGTTCAGGGACTCATGCCCCTTGCTTGTGGTATTGCACATTCCATTGGATGGAGAATACCACAACCCAATGAATGGCATTTTGAACTAAATACTCGGCTACGGCGGTCTCACATTGTTCAACGAAGGAACGATAACTTGTATATGTACTGCAAACACGGTACAAGCAGTGACAAAAAAAAAGACCGCTACAGATGCACTCTACCACATTGCGGGGCTAATATTTATCTTCATCTTGAGAATAATTCCTGGATTATGACTGGCAGACCGAAACATTACTGCGATGGCTATACAGAAGATGATTTATTCCTGTTACACACAAATCGCGAAGGACGTCTCGATGCTTACCACGGAACAAACCCAGCCGAAAGCTATCGAATTACTTTTGAAAAAGCTTCTGATAAAAGTTTAGAAGCAGAGCTAAGTTGTGAAGCTCGAGAAGTAAAAGCACGAGAAGTATGGGCAAGAAAAGGACGACCAGAAATTTGTATGGGAAAACTACCAGAGGACCGAAAATGGATCAAAAGCCAAGGAAAATTTAAGCGATGGTGTCTTCTTGATTCCCCGGACGTCACTATTTTTGCCACTGATGAGGGTCTTAAACACCTTGCTAAAGGCCCAATATTGGCGGTAGATGGAACTTTCGACACGGCGCCGCGCGGTGTATATCAAACTTTATTTTTTCATGCCCTTGTTGAAGCCAGTGATGGACGTTCTGAGTGGGTGACCGTCGCACATGCTCAAATGACGTCAAAAGAAGGGAAATTATACGACATTGTCGTAAATGAAATTTTGAAAAAATGGAGTGAGCTTGGTATCACACCAACATTCACCCGTATTCATTGCGACTATGAATCTGCCTTGGCAAATGCGTTAAAAAAACTTAACGGTCCGGACAAAGTGTATGGTTGTTTATTTCATTACAGTCAGCAAATCTTCCGGTAAGTATATTTTTAGTAAAAAAATGCACTTAAAAAATGTAAAAATGCTATTTAAAAAACAGTATTTAAAAAATGATTGATATTTAAGAATCATTTTGAATAACTAAACAGTGCTTCGCTTTAGGAACATGTCTCGTTTTGGTCTGTTTCGATTTTACGACAAAAAAAGCAAACTCCTTAAACGGTATCCTTCCATCATTGTTATTCGGCGATGGATTCGGCAACTAAGTGCATTGCCAATGCTTCCAACAGAGGCAATGTACAAACTATATGACCAGCTGCTTTCAACTCCCCCGAAAAAGCCAAATGACATCCCAGAAGAACTATGGCCTCAAAATGAACTGTTATGGTTTGCCAAATACGTCAAATCAGAATGGTTTACTAACCGAGAACAATGGAGTCAAAACCGTATGCTGTCATATGGTTTACGAAGAACTCGGAACACTAATAGATGCGAAGGGTACCACTCCGGACTCAAATTTAGATTTGGTAAGTGCATTTTAAAAGCAATTTTATATAAATTAGAGTTGTAAGTGTATTTTTTTGTATGATCAAACTAGATATTATTTTTTGCTGACCGGGTTTGGTCAGAGTACGAAAAAACAGTTTGAAAATCGAACTATGACTGACAATTTTTAAGCTGATTTACAAAATAGGGCATACGCAAAATTTACCTGTCCCACATTTAAAAAGCATAATTACTAATTACGTGAAACTATTGCAGATGTACATGAGCCACTGGGAAAATACTTGAAAACAATGCAATTTCTCTGCAGATTAGACGAAACACGGTTAATACAGTTGGCATCAGATCGTCCTCAAACCCGGAGGCAATCACGAGTATACCGATTACTTGATGAAAAGATTGAAAAATACGAAACCGAATTTGAAGAACTTCTTAAAAAATCAGATCCAAGTACACACCTCAATATCTACTACTGGCATGCAAATCGAGTATCCTACCTGCTGCAAGATATTCACAACAAAAGTATAACCACGACAAAAGCATTCCGAAAAGCTGAAAAAAGACGAAGGCGACAAGCTGCTGCAGAAGAAAAAATGTTAATACCAAGCGACGTCATGTATACGGAAAAAGGTTTGGAACCACAGAACAACAAGGACGACAGCATGTATGCAGAAGAAAATCCGGAACCACAGAACAACAAAGATAATGAAACCGTCCAAAACAACCAAAATTTATCTTTAGAGGATTCATCTTCTGAGGATGAAGAATCAAAACATGAAAAAAATTTGTTAAAAATTATCGAGAAAGAATCTCCGGTACCTCCTCCAGAAGAACTTGAAGTTATGGTACTGCCAGTTCATGAAAGCTCAAAAAGTGACTGTAAGTGTAACATTCTAATATTTTTTGTTTTCATGTTAGAAAACAAAAACTATTTTTCAGCGATTAATACATCAAAACTTATTTATAATGCTCCTGCAGAAGGCTGGTGCAGGTACACTTGTATTGAACTTCAGAAAGCCCCATACAACGCAAATATTCAATTTCACAATCATGTACTAGATTCACACTACCGTGGAGCTGACTTAAGACAAATGGACAGAAAACCCCCTGCAAAAATCAAAGGCGACGGCAACTGCGGTTATCGCGCCGTAAGTTTTGCTTTAACCGGTGAACAAAAATATCACTCTGAACTCCGGAAAATTGTCTGCGACACATTAGAAAGATATGCAAGTTCGAAAGATCCGGTTATTAAACAACGTTTTAATTGGATTACGGCAATACATCCTGATATCATGGAGACCCTGCATATACATCGAAAAGGACAGGACTCATCAAGAGAATTGCGCCACTGGGTAGGTAACGGCCATTTAGCTACCTTGTCTTACGTCCTTAAAGCCAACATCGTATGCTTTATGCAAATCGAAAACGATGGCAGTCCCCGTTGGCAAAAATCCAGAGATACTATCCCCATAGGATTGCCAACCATCCTTCTGGATAACAGCTCAGGAAATCATTTTGAGACTATTACTGCTATTACACCGGCTAAATCATGATGGAAAAAATTGTATCTTCTGAAACAACATTAATTGCAATAAAATTGAGTTCGTAGAATTTAAGTTTTTTTGTTTAATAAATTGTTGCTTACAATATAACACTATGAAGAAGGGGACAGAAAGTGCTTTCGGGTACTTTTTTTCTGGTCGTCATTATCACAGGGTGCGGCGAAAGTTTGGAATGTTATACAGTGGTCTGCAAAAAGATAGGGCCACCCCCAAAAAGGGCGTTTCTGACGTTCGTTGAAGAGTTAGACAAAATCTGCTTTGAGGAATGAATTCAGCGTCCCAGGAAACCCTAATAACGTTCTGATACCCGTGATTCAAGGTCGTTGTAAAAAAAAATTAAGCGAAGTTGGATTTTTTTGCTCTGCAAAAAGATAGGGCCACTTTGATATAAAAATTATTTGGAGATCAAGTTATTGACTAATACAGGAGTTACGGTATTATTTAATTACTAGCAGTATATCAAACATAAAAAATGTAGAAACCCGGTCGAACAACCTGCGCTTTGATAGTCAGCAAGCCAATTCTCCCTATCGAGCTCCACAACATCGATTAGGGGATCCTGGTGGTCTGTTACGTGGTCGTATTGTCTTGTGTTGTTGTAAAAAGTTTAGGTAGGGATGCAGTAAGTATTGTTATAATGATATAGGCATCAAACAGCGACCTTAAAACCCCAGGAAAATGTTTTTTGTAACGGAATTACCCTCGATTTCAACGATTTCCGGTACATCGACGCGTGGTTTGGTTGAAATAGGTGCGGTTTAAAGCGGTTTTGTGCATGAATGTTTAGAAACAAGCTGTAGGAACATTTTGGTATGATTTCGAATTTAACCTCGGGTGTAGTAATATCAGCGAGAAGTGTAGCGTTTTGACTGAACCTGAGTAATTTATCGGCTATCAAAGTTAATTATGTTACCTATGATGAAAGCATGGTTTATTGCTTTTGTTGTGTTCTACAACCCTAAATAAGTATTTCAAAAACAAAACAGGATTTTATGCTCTATTGACGTCACCGAAAAGACGATAGGAACTTTGACCAAAATTCGTAAAAATTTCTGCATTAATGAAAAACTCTGAGTAAACGATGCTTCGTTTTGGCTAAAGTGTCATGTACGCCAAAATGTTCCTACAGCTTGTTTCTAAACATTCGTCCACAAAACCGCTACAAACCGCACCTATTTCAACCAAACCACGCGTCGATGTACCGGAAATCGTTGAAATCGAGGGTAATTTAGCTACAAAAATTTTTTTCCTTGGGTTTTAATGTCGCTGTTTGATGCCTATATCATTATAACAATACTTGCTGCATCCCTACCTAAACTTTTTAAAACAACACAAGACAATACGACCACGTAACAGACCACCAGGATCCCCTAATCGATGTTGAGGAGCTCGATAGGGAGAATTGGCTTGCTGACTATCAAAGCGCAGGTTGTTCGACCGGGTTTCTACATTTTTTATGTTTGTTATACTGCTAGTAATTAAATAATACCGTAACTCCTGTATTAATCAATAACTTGGTCTCCAAAGAATTTTTTTATCAAAGTGGCCCTATCTTTTTGCAGAGCAAAAAAATCCAACTTCGCTTAATTTTTTTTTACAACGACCTTGAATCACTGGTATCAGAACGTTATTAGGGTTTCTTGGGACGCTGAATTCATTCCTCAAAGCAGATTTTGTCTAACTCTTCAACGAACGTCAGAAACGCCCTTTTTGGGGGTGGCCCTATCTTTTTGCAGACCACTGTATTTTTCATTACTACAATTGAACTTCTGAGAATGGAGCAAAACGATACATTAGGGTACATTGATTTACGGGGTGATTTTACCTGAGACCAAAACGCGCCGTAGGTCCGCTAGTGAGAATTAATTTTCTACAAATGTCTACTTGGAGGATCGTTAGCACAGACTGTGACCTCAAAAACTGTTCATAAGCCGCAGTTCAGCTCATTCGGATTCATTTTGTGTTAGCTAGATGGTTCATTTTGTGTTAGCTAGCTACTACTGGGTCTACTACTGGGTCTAGTGAAGTGCAATTCCATGACAGACATCCAGTGGAATACGTTGGGGTTAGCTGATATTCCGTAATTTCCAAAAAACCAAGTTTTGGCGTAAATTTGAGTACTGAAACCGACTGACTCCACATTTTAACGGTGTTTGATGATCAAAGTAATGCTTAGAGATCCTGTGATATTTTGTATTTTGTTGTTAGGGGAGTCGGCGCATATTTCGCGTTTAGGAAACAAAATTTCATCATTTTTGGACCTGCGGCACGCTACGTCAGTTTACGACATCTTTGAAGCCGAACTTTTTTGTTTTCATTAGTCAACAGCTGAACTTTTTGGCATTTGTAGGCCTTGGATCCCATCACGTTATGGACTATTCGCCGTGCTGACCGCTCGCTGATACCGGTCTCACGAGAAATTTTTCTCATTGAGGTAGTCAAATTTCGGTGAATTCGCTTTTTGATGATGCTGCAATTACACCGGGTGTTGGCAGTCGGGGGCTTTTCCCGTTTTGGACGGTCATCATCATGACCAAGCTCCTTGAAACGCTTCATTGCTTTGGAAACCCCTGATTGAGAAACATGGAGCAAACGAACGATTTCAAATTGCAGACAAAAAACTACGTAGAATTTAATAGGACAGAAATCATTCCGCCAAGACGTACCATTTTTTTGACGCCATTGACGAGAAAAACATTCCAAACTTTTACCACACCCTGTATTAACGCATGCAGCACTAACGAAACTTTTAGGTACTTTTTTTAACCAATTCCATAGACAAAGGTATCAAGTATTCTGTCGACAAGCCGACCGACAGAATACTTGATAATGTTAACAGATTTTTACAACTTCCTTGAAGTTTTTTTTGGACAGTCGATGTTGAAATTATAATTTTTTTTATCAAGTAATCAATAAATCGTAACTCAGTAAAACGTTGAGGACGTCGAAGAGCCCAAGAGCCCAGAGCACATCGTGATGCCGCTGATTGCTACCGATGAGCTGCTGCCAGACGGCAAAGTCAAAGGTGTCCGCGGTGATTCTTCATGAGATCGAAGACGGTGGCCGTCTGTCGAGCGCCATCTTCTCATCGGTTTGAAGTGAATTGCAGCAGGCGCTGAAGACGCCTGTTCGGTTCTCGCCGACGTTCTCACGGGTCGAAGGGGTTGACGACGACGATGTTGTGGACAGCCAGTAGCACGGAGCACTGCTCGCCGACGTTCAGCGTGTAGTCGATCTGCTGGGCTCGCTTCATCCGGAACTGTAGCTGGAGGCCATGGCGTTTGGTGAACAAGAGTGGGTCGTTGAACGAGGCGTCCAGCCGGGGATCGGCCTCTTTCAGAAACTGATGTCGTAGACCTGCAGCAGCTATAGTAAAAAACGTGTGAATGCCAAAAAAAACACTTACATCGCTCGAGTTCAGCAGGTGGACCGGACCGAATTATTCCGATGGCAGGATAAAATACCAGAATGAGCATCGACAACGGCTCAGGCGTCGTCACAAGACTGACACGTCATCAAAATGTTATTCAACGAAGAAAGTAGTTGTCGTTTTGAAAACCTGGAGCAACATAACAATAGACAAAAAAAGGGAAAAAATAAATAAAAACTCACTTTGATCTCTATGTTGCAGTTCAGGATTGGACGCGCTGTCGGGTAGCCAGAAAGGTTGCCAGAAAGTATTGGCAACTCGGAAATTCCATCGACGTTACGGCGAGAAACGGCTTTTTCGAGCTGTTCATTCTAAAGTTTACTAAGCGATTTAGGATTAGTCGGAACATAAAACACTGTCGTTTTCATTACATGCCGTCAAATTCACGAAAAAAACCAAGATTAGCGGTAAAAAAAGCTTTATCATCTGCTTTACACCAAGCTTAACAAGTATAAAGTAGCATAAAGAATAAAAAAAGGATATAAAACGCATAAAGGTAAATAAAGACAAAAAAAGGTGAAAAGCGCAACTGAAAAATTTCTGTTCGGCAGGCTATACGCGTACTGCTGAGAACGCCGCACGCTTTGCAAAGCAAATATAGCCAAGTGCGTAACGTTTCACTAAAAAACGCCGCACGTTCCACTGTAAACGCCGCACGCGTAGCACTAAACAATGCAATGTGCGTCACGTTTCACTAACTCCCTTTCAGCTTTCAGGGTGCAAAGTCGGGGGCGACC
>CAXAKE010000005.1:0-11602 GCA_963969345.1 Turbatrix aceti
TGTATTTCGACCGTAACAGGAGGTCCGATAAACTTAGGCGGACTTGTCGTTCAATAACGAACTGAGAAGCATTTTTTTATTTTTGTTTAATTGTGAAAAAGCTGATAACATTGATTTCTAATGTATATTTTTTTAGAAATCACACAAAACAATAAATTAGTGCACAATTGTGTTACTACTTTTTATGATTTTTTCTTGCTTTCAGCACTTTTCCGACATGAAAAACAAATTTTATTGCAAATCACTCAATCCAGCACAACTCAGGTTTTGGATAACGTGTTTCCCCCGAATAAACAACTTTGAATTCGGTTGCGTTGATACTGTAATTCTTTTTGGCGATTTGAGGATTCGGCGAGTCGGTGAAGTTGTGCAGCATCTCTTCATACTTCATCCACTGCTCGCCTACAAAAGTGCTGCGGAACTGTAGCCGGATGATGCTTTGCGGCGGACAGTTTGCCTATGAATTAGTACGCAGTTGTGTTTTACTACTATTTATGGTTTTTTCCTGCTTGCTGCAAACTTCAAACATGAAAAACAATCTTTATTGCAAAACATTAGTCAGCCCAGCACAACTCAGGTTTGGGATAACGGGTTTTCCCCGAATAAACAACTTTGAACTCAAAAGAATTTCAGCTGTAGATCTTTTTGGCGATCGGGTGACTCGGCATATCCGCGAAGTTGTATCGCATCTCTTCCAACTTCGTCCACTGCTCGTCTGCAAGTTTGCAGTAATACTTGAGCCGGATGATGCTTCGCGGGGGACAGTTTGCCTAAAATTTTCTTGTGAACAAATTTGAACCTTTTGTTTTTTAAAACTCACAGGGAACATCTCGAAAAAGTCTCGTGCTGTTGCTTGCTTGTCGACGTTGTCGATGTAGATGTACCGCGGAGGACCCGTTGACCGGTCCACGGCGTCGACTTCATTGAACAAGGCCCGCAGGTGGGAGAGCGACATCTTCATGGTCTTGAAGTTTAATCTGAAAAAAATATATTAAAAAATATTAATTAATTTAACAAAATGTTAAATGTTAATAATTAATAACTATTAAAATAACAAATATTAAAATTTTGTATTATTATTGTAAAATAATTTTTTTTATTAGAAAATTAAATAAAATTATTATTGCTTATAAAAAAAATTATTCTTGGCTATATTTACTTTAAGTTCCCCATACCCCACATGTCGATACCCACCTTCATTCAGTTCCCCACCCTATCCTCTTGGTGGGGAACTCAATCCCCCATAGATGGTTAAGTTCCCCCCTATGCAAAAAAGAACTATGTGCATACTTGTTTTTTTGCTCAATGATGTGCGTCCTCAAACGCGCGGGATTTCCAGCCTTTTGAGCATCGCTATGTCTGTTTTCCCGCTTTTTGTGCATCGCTTTGCGAGTTTCGGCGTTTTATCTTTGATTCAATTCGTACCTGAGTGTAAGCTGATTATATTTGTTTTGTTAGTTGTAAGTTTATCGTAATTGCTTGCATTGAATTGTCAAGATGAAATTTGGGGACAAAACTGTATATTTTTGAACACGGGTTTTAACCTTATGTTGTTATTTTCGGTTTTTTTAAGTTGTTCATAATAACCTTTGCGTGGGGAACTTTAACTGACATACTTTAAGTTCCCCTCTGGTTCTTACTCTAAGTGAGCCTAAATATTAGTGGTGAGCTTAATCGCACAAACTTTTAGTTCCCCCCTTAACGAGGGGGACTAAACGTTGTGCATTTTAAGTTCCCCTTAAAAACGGGAATAAATGGGGAACTTTAACTGACACACTTTTAATTCCCCATCCAAAAACACGTCCTTACTGTAAGTAAGCCCAAATTTTAGTGGGGAACTTAATCGCACAAACTTTTAGTTCCCCTCTTAAGGGGGGGACTAAACGTTGTGCATTTTAAGCTCCCATCGGAGACGGGAACAGATGGGGAACTTTAACTGACACACCTTTAATTCCCCCCCCCCTAAAACACATGTTTACAGTAAAATAAAACATGTTCTTACTGTAAGTAAGCCTAAATATACAAATATACATCGATTCAGAATGGGAAACTAAATTGTACAGATTTTTGGTTCCCCACTCATGCGGGGAACTAAACGTTGTGCATTTTAAGTTCCCCCTGAAAGCGGGATTAGATGGGGAACTTTAATTGACATACTTTTAGTTCCCCTCTCTTCTTACTGTAAGTAAGCCTAAATTCACAAATATACATCGATACGGAATAGGGAACTAAATCGTACAAACTTTTAGTTCCCCATCCATGTTGTGTACCAAATATGACGTATATGTAGTTCCCCAACCTTGGGGTGAACTAAAAAACGGTGCTATTCAAGTTCGGACTCTTTGGGAACCTAACCTCCGGAACGGGAGCTGGGGAACTTAACGTGTGCGTATTGAGGTCCCCTCCAAGGAGAAATTTGCAATCTGAATTCCCCACATCACATTTTTTGTCATGGAGGTTGGGTTCCCCCATTTGCGATATGGGGAACTTAACCATCTATGGGGGATCGAGTTCCCCACATAATGCGTCGCTGTTGTGGGGAACTCGGGGGGGAACTTTGTGGGGAACCAAAGTTATGTGGGGAACTTAACGTTAATATCGCCTTATTCTTATTAAAAAACTTGCAAGTTTTAAAAATCTGAAATGATTTCAACATGGTTTATATTTTTAAAATTATTTAACACAAAATTTTAACGCACGTCAACTTCAAGGCATTCGCCATCAAGCCTGCAACAACCGCAAAATCGAATTTTTTGTCAACCACGCAGTTTGAAATACTCAGGAATTGAACGCTTTTTGGCGGAATGACCTGGGCTAGTTCATCGGCGGTGAACTCGCAGCTCTGAATGTATACATTCACCGGAGACCAATTTCGCATCAACTTTCCGATTTGGTAGAATCCAGTTTTTACACGGCAAATCGTAATTGATCTGGGAAAAATTTCTTCTGCGTGGTCTGCCAAAAACTCTGCAGACAGATTGAGATCGTGCCTGACAGAGAAATTGGGGGTCAGCTTTTCATCGACCGGGGGGTAAAAGCACACTTCTTCGACGATATACCCCCGTTGCAGCTTGACAAGGTGGTCCAGATGTCGGGTTTCTTTGACTGTGTGTAGCACCGACCAGGGGGCAATTCGGACCAGGTTTCGGCTGAAACCGTAGTCCAAACCCTCGAGGTCCACGTCAAACGGCGCTTTGCTTACGGGTCGGGGGATTGCGGTGAGGAGATCCAGATGAGCACGCTTTGAGAGATGCATCTTCTTGACCGCTGAAGAAACACGCTTCCTGTTGGACGACATTTTTGAACAGTAAAGAATATGTATAGCCACGAAAAGTACTTTTTTCAAAGTGGCAAGCAACAATGCAGGCGATAAGCAGGTTCAAGTGACTCCACTTACCTGTCGAACAGACGCCAGGAAAGTTTTGCTCTTCCATTTATGGCACCCATGTTCGCGGGAGGTGTGAAAGTGCCTTGCAGGGTCTTGCTGGCGCAGTATTTGAATAAATGATGACAATTAACGAAGATTGGACAAGTTCATTGGATCGATTGTTGAACGCACAAAGCAGATGCGAGGGTTTAAACCCAGATTGCGCTGTTACCCATATTGTTTGTTTTGTTCGTATCATTTGTTAGTCTTTTCTGCAAGCAAACACCACCTGAGGCGCACCCTTTTTGTTGATACACACATATTTCAAGCTTACAATATTAATCATCGTTTATGTATATTTGTAACAACATATCACAACGCAAAATTCAGAATACGATCGCCAAACATGGTAACTTCGTTCGGTGTCGGTTCATTGCGTCTAAAACGGCCCTATGGTTTATTGTGAAAGAACAAACCAAAACATGTTTCCATTATTTGAATATTAACTGATCTGCAATCTTTTTGCGTTGCTAAATTTCAATTCACAAAGCAATATTTAATCAAAAAATTAAATCTTTGTAGTAAAATCTTCGAACAAAGATTTAATTTTTTTTTCGAACAAAGATTTAATATCCCCCGTTATATAATACATATATATTTGTATGCACGAAATGCTTATTTCCGCTACTCTTGACACGAAAATTTTCAGGCAACTTGCATTTACATTATTTATTTATGTAGTTGCGTTTTTTATTCGTTTTTCTGCGTCATTTTTTCGTAATCCTGAGTTGTTCCAAATGATCGACATCGTCGTTACGGTAGGTGAGGTTACGGAAGAGTACACGAGCGTCGATTCCCATCCGTCACCAATCTCTTCGGACGAGGAGTTGAATGCTTTCTTGGCGTCTATTTGCGGCAATAACGTTTTCTTCAACATTGTGAACGTCAAAAGAAAGATCGGAGGTGCTCTGCTTCCGGCTTTTTATCCATTGTTGGTGGAACAGAGACTCGTTGTCACAATCGAGGTGGGTTTTTATCAGCGCGTTCATAATGTTGGCATTTTTATACATATCCATATCTGTTTTATTCCAGGCCAAGCCAAACGATGATGAATACCACGACCAAGACCACGAATTCGCTTATGCACTTCCAGCAGCGAACAATAACATTGCAGACCGACCGGAAATCCATGAGGCTCGAGAACCTGTATCCTGCAGCCACTGTGGATTGACTTCAAAGTTGCGCGAGTATACGATTGCCAATATCTCAACCGACGCAGGATGGAAGGTTGTTGTTCAAGGACTTCAGCAGGGACAGACACTAACCGAACGTGCTCGTAAAAAGCTTGTTCGGCACATGGGAACGCTTATTATGGAGTACTGCGCCAAGTAAGTTGTTTTGCATAATATCTGGGATTGTGTTAGGTAATGTTACTAACATGTGCATTTATAAATATGTGTTTTACGTTTGAAAATTTTGCAGATCAGATGCTTATAGTATGTAATACTTTTTTGGAGAAATGTTGTTACTTTTATTATTAAAAGTAGTAAAATCAACTTTTTGCCACTGTTTGTCACGTTTGAATCTGCAGTCTAAAGTGAAGTAACACTTTTTTTCGCTATTTTATTACTTTTGATAAAAGTAACTTTCAAGTTTTATAAGTCAGATTTTTTAAAATTTAAAATGCATTCTGATTTCAGACGCAACGAACCGACACCGAACGAAATTACCATGTTTGGCGACCATATTCTGAAGGACTACCCCCAGATTCCAGCGGTAATATTTGATATCTGTTATTATTTTTTGTGTAAAAAACATTGCAATTTCCAGGACACATTGTACCGTGATACTACCGGTCCCCTGCGCCGATTTATAACCAATAGACGCCAGGCTCTGAGCAAGCACAATATTATCAGCACGCGTACGTACAAGCGGAAGAGCACTACTCCGACCACTTTGCCATCCGTGGTCAAAGAAGAAGGTGACACGGACACTGCTTCGCCGCCGAAACGTGGACGAACTCAATGCTGAGGCTTTGATGACCAAGAAAACCGGTTGATCCTTTGCTTGCAAAGTTACATACCATTCTGCCGTTGACCTTCGACATGTGCCAAGATCTTGACTTTTAATTTATTTTGCGTTGCTATATGTTGTTACAAATATAAACGATGATTAATATTGTAAACTTGAAATATGTGTGTGCATCAACGAAAAGGGTGCGCCTCAGGTGGTGTTTGCTTGCAGAAAGGGCTAATTTTACGAACGCATTATGTAAAACAAACAGTATTGGCAACAGCGCAATCGGAGTCAAACCCCCGCATCTGCTTTGTGCGTTCAACAATCGATAAGATAGATGAACTTGTCCAATCTTCGTTAATTGTCATCATTTATTCAAATACCGCGCCAGCAGGACCCTGCAAGGCACTTTCACACCTCCCGCGAACATGGGTGCCATAAATGGAAGAGCAAAACTTTCCTGGCGTCTGTTCGACAGGTAGGTGGAGTCACTTGAACCTGCTTATCGCCTGCTCGTCTTTGCATTGTTGCTTGCCACTTTGAAAAAAGTACCTTTCGTCGCTATACACATTCTTTACTGTTCAAAAATGTCATCCAACAGGAAGCATGTTTCTTTGCCGGTCAAGAAGATGCAACTCTCAAAGCGCGCTCGTCTGGATCTTCTCACGGCAATCCCACGACCCGTATGCAAAGCGCCGTTTGACGTAGACCTCGAGGGTTTGGACTACGGTTTCAGCCGAAACCTGGTCCGAATTGCCCCCTGGTCGGTGCTACACACAGTCAAAGAAACCCGACATCTGGACCACCTTGTCAAGCTGCAACGGGGGTATATCGTCGAAGAAGTGTGCTTTTACCCCCCGGTCGATGAAAAGCTGACCCCCAATTTCTCTGTCAGGCACGATCTCAATCTGCATGCAGAGTTTTTGGCAGACCACGCAGAAGAAATGTTCCCCCAGTCAGTTTCAATCTGCTACGTGAAAACTGGGCTCTACCAAATCGGAAAGCTGGTGCGGAATTGGGCTCCAGTGAATGTCTACATTCAGAGCTGCGAGTTCACCGCCGATGAACTAGCCCAGGTCATTCCGCCAAAAAGCGTTCAATTCCTGAGTATTTCAAACTGCGTGGTTGACAAAAAATTCGATTTTGCGGTTGTTGCAGGCTTGATGGCGAATGCCTTGAAGTTGACGTGCGTTAAAATTTTGTGTTAAATAATTTTAAAAATATATAACTAGTTGAATTTATTTCAGATTTTTAAAACTTGCAAGTTTTTTAATAAGAATAATTTTTTTTATAAGCAATAATAATTTTATTTAATTTTTTAATTTTAAAAAATTATTTTACAATAATAATAAAATATTTTAATATTTGTTATTTTAATAGTTATTAATTATTAACATTTAACATTTTGTTAAATTAATTAATATTTTTTAATATATTTTTTTCAGATTAAACTTCAAGACCATGAAGATGTCGCTCTCCCACCTGCGGGCCCTGTTCAATGAAGTCGACGCAAAGGACCGGTCAACGGGTCTTTTGCGGTACATCTACATCGACAACGTCGACAAGCAAGCAACAGCACGAGACTTTTTCGAGATGTTCCCTGTGAGTTTTAAAAAACAAAAGGTTCAAATTTGTTCACAAGAAAATTTTAGGCAAACTGTCCCCCGCGAAGCATCATCCGGCTCAAGTATTACTGCAAACTTGCAGACGAGCAGTGGACGAAGTTGGAAGAGATGCGATACAACTTCGCGGATATGCCGAGTCACCCGATCGCCAAAAAGATCTACAGCTGAAATTCTTTTGAGTTCAAAGTTGTTTATTCGGGGAAAACCCGTTATCCCAAACCTGAGTTGTGCTGGGCTGACTAATGTTTTGCAATAAAGTTTGTTTTTCATGTTTGAAGTTTGCAGCAAGCAGGAAAAAACCATAAATAGTAGTAAAACACAACAATGATTTGATTTAACCGATCAGATTTCTCAAAGTCAGGTTCGCAAAGTCAGGTTCGCCAAGAAGACAGCAACGGACAACTGGGCAACCCGCCTAAGCCACTGGAAGCCGCAAGACCAGCCAGTGCCTCCGACCGCGCCAAAGAACAAGCGTCCGCCAGGCCACCCTCCGAGGCGATGGACCGACGACTTTGCGGCCTTCCAGAACGCTCCTGCTAAGGACTACGACGTGACGCAGGTAGCTACGATTGACGGCGCCCTCTTCGTGCAATCTCGATACTCATCACTGTCTCTTTAATTTTGTAATGAGTAATTATGCACGAGTAAGAGTAATAAAGTAAAGTAAAGTAAAAAGTAAAGTAGTAAAACACAACTGCGTACTAATTCATAATTTTGTGTACATTTGTTAAAAACAAATAAAATCAATGATAGATGTTTTTTTGAATAGAAGTTAAGACGCACTCTGCGACAGGATTTAGGACGAAGGACACAGCATTTTTACAACTTCAAATGTTAAAAGTCAGAATTGTAGGCATCCATGAGGAGGGTCGAAATCCAAAATATTAGATTTTTTGACAACCAGATTCTGGAGATTTGGCTTCTGAAAGTTTCTAACCTCCATTTTACAACTCGGTCAGTTGAAATCATAAAGCTCTGAAAAGTTTCTTAGGGGGTTTTTTTGGGACGAGAAATCGAGTGACGTACTCAGATTTTTTAAAAAACAGCTGCATCGGTGCGTACTGGGGTTGCTCTGTTTTTGAATTGGTCGTCATATCAATACGAAGAGAGCTGAATCGGTTCTGAAAAGCCTATTTTGTAGCAAATTTTTTTCTCTATCCTCTGATCTATTTGAAAAAAAAATACCACTCCACCAATTATTTCTAAAATAATTTTGAAACACGCGTGTTGAAAACAAAAGCAGACGCAAATGTCGTGCGCGCAACGTGTGAGCAGCTAGCACCGCTGCCGCGCACGCTTTGACTGCTAAAATTTTTCCCGCGCTTTTCGGCCTACAACTTTTTGGCCATGAGACCCGTCGATTTGTTCTTGTATGTTTCGCGCGGCAGCGGTGCTAGCTGCTCACACGTTGCGCGCACGACATTTGCGTCTGCTTTTGTTTTCAACGCGCGTGTTTCAAAATTATTTTAAAAATAATTGGTGGAGTGGTATTTTTTTTTCAAATAGATCAGAGGATAGAGAAAAAAATTTGCTACAAGATAGGCTTTTCAGAACTGATTCAGCTCTCTTCGTATTGATATGACGACCAATTAAAAAACAACGCAACCCCGGTGCGTACTGATGCATGTCGCGAACGCGAGGCATCATGCCGATTCCCACTCGCATTTGCATATCACTTCTCTTTTTCTCTTCCCTATCTCCGGGCCGTCAGTCGGCCGGAGTTTTGTCCCTCTGTGTACTCTGGAATAAATTGTGCTTGTATCTTGCGACTCTTGACACCCAGTGGATACCTGCCCCCACATTTGGTGCATCGGCCATCTCGGTACGGTCACCCGCAGGCGCCGAGAATCTACCACTGAACCGACCCTACCGTTTCCGTCGTCACATCGCGACCACCTTCGCCCGAGCACTGGCAAGCGAGGGTGTAATCTGGAAGAAAGGTTGGCCGATTTCGTAAGCACGGGCATCGATGTTCCCGCTTTATTTTGTATTTTAAACTTCTTTTTCGTTTTTTGGCGTTCACTTTCTGTAGTAACGTTTTACTTCTCTTCTGCGCGTATTTTGTTGGCGCTCATTTTTTCAATTTTATTTTGGTCCTTGGTACCACTTTTTCCGGTCACTTGTACCGTTTCATTTTTCTTCTTTTACACTTTTCTTTTTTTTACACAAAACTCCATTTTTTATCATGACGCTAACAGAAACAGAGCTGCGTCAAAAACTAATAAACAAGCAATTGCAACTATTGCGTTTCCACATGCGAGATTTAGGCATACTTCTAGAGTTAATACCGCAAGCGCTTAGCACCATACCCATAGATCAGTCCTTAGTCCGAATACGATGCAAGGACGCGCAGGATGTGATTAGGCAAGCCGAAAAGTGCAAGGAAGAAGTGCGCGAGCGACTACTCGAATACCGCGAGTCTGACTATGACACGGTAGAACAAAAAGTATTCGGAGCACTTTATGATTACAGCATGGCACGCGGGCGATTAGAAGTTTTTATAAACCGCGGTAGAGCAGTAGCGGCCGTCCAGCAGGCGCGTGAACCATCAATAGCTAACTCAGTACGCAATCCTTCAATCCAATCCCCAAGCGCGCGTTCAGTAGGCCATCCAGAGCGCAAACTTTCGGTCACACAACCAGCGAGCAAGGTTTCTGTTGGTCATCAGGCGCACAAACTTTCCGCAGTACAACGCACTTCAGTAGTCATTCCAGTCGCACAACCAGCGAGCAAGGCTTCAATAGGTATTCAAAAGCGCGTGCTTCCAAATGTTGGCTCCGGACGCACAAGTTTACTACCCGTCCAGGTACGCGAGGTAGCAATCAGTCAGCAGACGCATCAGTCTTCAGATTCCGTTTTCGTGGTTCTGTCGAAACCCAAATTTTCCGAATCGCAGGCTAGTACGGACGTCCACCAGTCGCGATCTTCACAAGGTCTTACCGACGTTAGCCGAGTAATTCCCAAAATTGAATCAGACGCGCAAAACAAATTTTATAGTAACACGGCTAACAATACCACAGCCGTTTCGGTAAAGGCTGTCAAACTGCCACCGGACAAACACGACATCTCTTCCGTACAGAAAGTCTGGGAGTTTTCCGAAAAACATGGCGAGCTAGGCATCAATGTTGAAGCACCAAAACGGCCTAAGCCAATATGTCTGCGCAACGATCCACGAGATCCAGAAAAACGCACGGGTTTGGACAAAACAAACAGGGACGAATTCAGTATTTTTCCACCTGTTGCTAAATTACCTCGTGCCGCAAAAAAGCGTAAAAAATCCTTTCCCCAGTTTACGGACCCAACTAATCCGAAGGCACGCATCCGAGCGTCGCTGTGCGTGGCCCGACGTAAGCAGTTTCAAGGTCTATCAACATCGGTTTCTACGGCATCACACATCAATCAAATATTCCGTTACTTCTACACAAAACGTCAACTCTCGCTAGTTCCGAAGATTCGTACGATATTTTTCGCTATCCAGCAACATCAGTCGATCGTAAAGCTTCAACGTCAGATCCGTTGGTTTCTTATAACTGTTTCTTGCCCTTCTTTCCCCTTCCTCATACTGCCCAGAGAGATCCTCATTGCAATTGTTTTCTTGTCTTCCAAACCCTTTCCCCCCTCATCCCCCAACAGGTACAGGAGCGTGGTAGGGTGCCATACGGTTGATAAAACGTACTGGCAAGGCAGAAAGTTTGAGCGACTCATCGCCTTTACCAAACAGGCTCTCGTCAAGAAGTTTGGTAGGAGGCACACCACGATCCTCCGGAAAGCCCTGGCAACTCATCCAGGCATCAACCATTTGATCCCCCACCCGCCTGGCCGCGGCGCCCAAGGGCCGGTCCTGAAGACGGACCAGCAGCACATGCATCGTGCGAGGCCTTCCCCTGGTCGACTCAAACATGGACCAGAGCAACTCACTAATCTCGAGACTGGCAATCTCACGGCGCAACGCTCGTCGAAGAGCAGACGAATCCGCAAGATGTTAGCTCCTGCTGGAGGCTAAACCAGGGCGTCGAAATCTTCCGCTTTTGGTCATCATCACGTTTCCTAATCCCTGTTCCCTCTTTGATTGTACTCCCGTCTTTCTCGTCTTTTTGCCCCTTGTGCCCTGGCCCCAGTGTCGCGAACGCGAGGCATCATGCCGATTCCCACTCGCATTTGCATATCACTTCTCTTTTTCTCTTCCCTATCTCCGGGCCGTCAGTCGGCCGGAGTTTTGTCCCTCTGTGTACTCTGGAATAAATTGTGCTTGTATCTTGCGACTCTTGACACCCAGTGGATACCTGCCCCCACAATGCAGCTGTTTTTTAAAAAATCTGAGTACGTCACTCGATTTCTCGTCCCAAAAAACCCCCCTAAGAAACTTTTCAGAGCTTTATGATTTCAACTGACCGAGTTGTAAAATGGAGGTTAGAAACTTTCAGAAGCCAAATCTCCAGAATCTGGTTGTCAAAAAATCTAATATTTTGGATTTCGACCCTCCTCATGGATGCCTACAATTCTGACTTTTAACATTTTAAGTTGTAAAAATGCTGTGTCCTCGCCTCCCCCTTGTCCCTAAATCCTGTCGCAGAGTGCGTCTTAAGATTAAGAA
>CAXAKE010000008.1:0-10125 GCA_963969345.1 Turbatrix aceti
TTATTATACTATTAGTAAAAAATACATATACCTGAAGTGGTTTGAAAAAAGTAGACACAAGAAATTTCTCAAATTTTAATCAAATGTCCTAAAACGGTATCTAACATGATCTACGTCTTCGATAGAATAGTTGTCGGGCATATCCGAGACTTTTATCCAGATAACGGAAAAACAAGGTGAAAATTTGTAGTTCGATATTTTCTTTTCAAAAATTTTCTGTAAAAATTTGTGAAATTCAAAAATGTGCTCCAGCCAAAAGTTGCGCTTTTGAACAGGCTTTGATATTACGTTTTGATGCTCTGAGGATATTGCCCCTGGGCTTCAAAACAATTCACTTAGCCTCTGGATAAGGGAGGGAACAGAGAGAGTAGAAGAGAGTGCAGATCTTGCAGTTTGAACAGAGAAAGGAATCGGAAAGGAACGGGAGTGATCAAACACAAAACGCCGCCCGCCGAGAGGCAAATGCGGGAAAACGATGCGTTTGTAGGCGAGTGGTGCGAGAGTGAATCCATCACCTACGGGTCCCAGGTTCAATCCCTGGAGGGTGTAAGCTTCTTTACCTAATTGCTAGGGATCACTAATAAATTATAAAAGCTTAATACAGTATCATACAGTACCCCAGACCCCCTAACATAAGACTCGTAAAGACTTCAAAAAAGTAAAATACATGTGTGGTACCATTCGAACCGCAAAAATGAGAGGAATCCAAATATGATAAAAGATATACATACTTCTTCCATTGAAAAGTGCCTCAAGGCAAATACTAAATTTCAATGACCCTTTCAAGTGCAATCTTTTTCTCCTGATTTATAAAGTAGTAAGAAATTTCTTTAACTCTCAAAAAATTATCCCATTACTTTTTTTTGCAAGTTTACCGTAAATTTGTTTAATAAACATCCCTGGTGGCGAAGCGGGAGAATCTCCTATTTCTCATGGGAGAATTTCTCCGGAGAATCTCCGAAGATACTCCCGGGTAAAAAAATTCTCCCGGGAGATTTGTAAATAATTATACGGAAAATAATAATACAATTAATGAAAAATCTGCGTTTTTATAAACTGCTGTAAACAGAAATGCGTTAGCAATGTGCTGAAACAGAACAGAACTGTCCGTTTTGATTTTTATGTCGTTAATTAACTTTTTTTAAGGGGGAAAACATTTTTTGATGCTTTATAGCAAGCTCTCGGGAGATTTTGGGAGAATCTCCGGAGATTTTCTCCCGGGATGCAATCTCCCGGGAGATTTCGCCACCCTGCGCACAACTACTTCTTTTGGACTGCCGTAGGTCAGCCCGAAGCTTCTGTTTTATATTCGGAGCCGATCAGAAATGCCAAGGTTGTACATTATGAAAATATTGTTGTTTTCTAGCATTATTTTATTTAACCGATGAACAAAACTTTTTTCATATTTTTTTCAGCGTTTTTTAATTTTTTGTCCTTACTCATGTATCATTTCAGTTCAATTTTCTGGGAGCAACCAACTTCAATTTTTTGTAGGTGTGCGCTCTGTTTTTCTATTTTTTCACTCCTGCTCCTGCTCGCGTTTTTTCTAACTAAATTTTTTTGTGCTTGCTCCGCTCACGCTCTTCATTTTTCTATTTTTTTCTTGAAGAACGTTTTTTGCTCTTGCCTCTGCTCCGAGCAGAAGCAAGAGCAAGCACAAGCTTGAGAAATTTCGGGAGCAAGGAAAGACCGTAATGCTTTTCATATCAATGAAATTGAACGCGTCACGCGCCATAGAGTCTTAGAAGCAGAGGGACAGCCGAAGGCCGGCCCCGAGCTAATTTAAAATAAATATTTTTTCGCTACAAAGAACCCTCGATTTGCCCAAAATTCATCCGGAAGCCTTCCAGGTAAATGATAACAAGCTGTGCTTTTTACAAATAATTTCTCTTGGATACGGCAAAATTGCCGGTACAAAGCTTTACTTCCTATGAAAATATGGTTTCCTAATTTTTTGCAATAAACCTAAGCCGTCCAATTTTTTTGGTCGCGTAAAGGGTGGCCAAAGGCCGCCTCAAAGCTTTTAAAGTTTTCCGTTACCTTTTACTCCAAGCTTACCGAAAGTTTATGTAATGCCTAACAGTAGCATACAACTTATATTTCTTTTGGAAGCGTAGGCACGGCCGCAGGTCGGCCCGAAGCTCCTATTCTATATTTAAATTTTACGTATCAGAATATTCAAGTTTCTATGTTATGAAAAAAGAAAAAAACAAGTTTTAGAAGCTTCGGGACGGCCGAAGGCCGGCCCGAAGCTTCTGTTTTTTTAAATATTAGAAACCGATCAAACAAGCAATGTTTCTGAATTTCATACTGTTGCAGCAGTGCGAAATTCATACTGTTCCAAACGGTAAACAAAGCTTTTTTAGCCCCGAGTTAGAACATTTCGAAGAGTTTTAAAAGCGGAGAAACGGCCGAAGGCCGGTCCGAAGCATCTTCCATATCTAAATTTATTTCAAAGTTTGTAGCATGATTTTCGCAAAATGGCTGAGCAATATGATGTTTTGCCATAACAACCAAGATCTAAAACGTGCCGCATCAAAAAACGAAGGTCCGTCAGAAAAATGTTACTATTCCAAAGTACTTTCTATGTATTCGTATTTATATAGCGCGTCGCGTAAATACCTACAGTAAGGCCCAAAAATTTTTAGTTTTTTTGTTTGGAGTCTCCAAATTTTCGGTTTCTTTTTACTGTAAGCGGTTATGAGGGTTTTATCTTTCACCCGCATACAACTACATTATTTTAGAAGCGTAGGGATGGCCGAAGGCCAGCCCAAAGCTTCTACCTTATCAAACTTTTTATGCAAGTTATTTTATGCATTTTCTATAAATACATGAGAAAATGCGCGTTGTATCTAAAACTAAACCCTTAACAACGATTTTCGACTTTTAGAAGCGTAGGGACGGCCGAAGGCCGGCCCGAAGCTTCTCTTTTTTTTATCATTAGAAATCGGTCAAACGAGCAACGTTTCTCAGTTTTATACTGTTGCAGCATTCCAAAAGGTGAACAAAACTTTTTTAGCGACAAATTAGAGCATGTCAAAGAGTTTTGGAAGCGGAGGAACGGCCGAAGGCCGGTCCGAAGCTTCTTATCCAATTTCTTTGATAAAAATTTGACTTTAACAAGCAGGCTGAGATGATTTTAACAAGCAGGCTGAGTAAAATGTTGCTTTGCCGTATCGGCTCATCATACTAAAATGTTGATATTCTAAAAGGTCAAACGTAGATTTGTTTTAAGCACAAAAATAACCGTAAAACTTTTCAAATGCACCAGCAACCTTTCTGATCGCAACATTTTCACAAAAGCACTAACAATGTTTTTCAAATCTGCATTTGGTCATTTTTATGACAGACAAAATAAATCATGCAAAGGGGCAGCTGGACGCTGCAGCTTTATGTAATACACCCTGTTGCACCCGAAGGGCTAGCCAAAATGACACGGGTATACAAACCAAACATGGATCCACGAATATAACCCGCAGGGCTAGACCAAGATACTCAGATACTTTTCCTAAAAAAACTTTGACCTACAACACTTCTCCCGTTACATTGGGGAACGAACCAGTTGGAGCGAGCGAGCGAAGCGAGCGAGCGGACGTGGCAAGAACCAGTTGGAGCGAGCGAGCGAAGCGAGCGAGCGGACGTGGCAAGAACCAGTTGGAGCGAGGGAGCCTGCGAAGCGGGCGCGAAGCGCCCGCGGAGCGGCGACCGAGCGGACGTGGCCGTGCCAGCGCGCTTGCGCGCTTTACTCCCTGTACAAAATATCCTTCCCCTGTGTAAATTATTACAGACTGCAAAAAAATGTGAAAGTTCAATGTAACACAACGAATCGTGGATGCTAATATTATGTTAGTATAATAGAATTTTTGGTATCCAAGGAGGTATTGAAAATATCCTTGTTTGATTTCCGTCTGGATTGTAAGTGACAGCAAAGTAAGTGCGATGCTTCATTTATACGGTTTCTGATTTTATAAAAACTGTTGAGTTTCAGATAACCGACTTATAAATCGTAACACCTACTAATACCGATTGATCATGACTGGCTAATAAATTTTAGACACAATAACAAATTGAAAAAAAATAGTGATTGCATTTGATTGGTTTTTGGCCTCTGAAGGCATGTGAACGCTTTTAATCATCATTTTCCTGCGTTCCTTCCGATTGAAGGCCCTGGAACAAAGGTGACAGAAGCGTTCGCAAACAAACCCATACGGTTCAATACCCCCCTTTTCCAAAGCATTTCAAAGTTTTTTTTCCCTTTAATCATGTCTCGCTTTTTAAATAATGATAACGTCAAGGATCAGAATGGCACAGGAGGCTTTAGTTGAGCTTTAGTCAAAGTACTCGCGGTCGAACTGGAATTCGCCGAGTCCGGAGCCGACGCGTTTGAGCGTAGTCACGATCTTGCCGATCTCATTGATGGATTCTACCTGGTGGGCGAGGAAGGTGCCTTCGAGGAAGTCGGTGAGCTGGGCATCGTTGCTGTTCGACGCCGTCGCGTGGAGCTCGAGCAGCGACTGGTTGTTGAAGCGTTCGAGCTGAAGCGCGGCCGTGAAGGCTTCAAGCGCGTTGCCCCACGTGTCTTTTTCGGGCTTCTTGACGTCCTGGAGAACGACGCGGCCCCCTCGCTTGTTCTGGTACGCGATGAACTGGCTGGCGTGGTCGCGTTCTTCGTCGCTTTGGGCCTGAAAAAAACGAAGAGGGTTAAAAAAACGCCAAAAATTATTATAAAACGATCCGTTTCGTTTTTACACTTCAGCGCAGTTTTTTGCTCGACAAATAATAGATTTTATCAGATAACGCGCAAAATTGAAATTGTTTAGTTGGTTTTTGGTTGCATAAAAACGAAAAAGATCTATCCATAAATTGGCATAGAAAAAAACTAAAAAAAATAAATTTTAGATATTTTACATAATAAAAATTACAGTACTTTTTTTTGAATTAATCAAATGCAACATAAATATTTTTCTATGCCAACATCATCCTTCCCCCCAGATACCCATGGAGGTGAGTATTTTCCTTTGCGTTCCAGAAGCGACACAATCTTATCAGACTGATTTTTCGCAGTCTGTGAGCGTGTCTGAAAAAAATAATCAAAAACAATGATAACCAAAAGGCATCGACCAAATTTCATTCATGGATTCTCGTCGCGAATTTTTTTTTGTTTTCACTTAAAATTGTTTGTTTGTTTTGTTTTTGCCAAAAAAAGCAGCTTCAGGAAGCAACAAACATCGTTGTTATTTTTTTGCTGCTCGTAAAAAAATACATAAAAGCGAAAACAACGTTGCAAGCCGGGAGAGGCTTTTTTTTGTGCACATAAATAGTAGCATGTTGACTCCTTGGAGTATGTAGTCGTCGTCGTCATCGTGGAAGGCACTAATACTAGCAAACAACGCTCATTTCAGATGGAGCTCAAATAAATTTTTCTTTCTCTCCCCTGCGCAAATTTTCCATCCATCAAAAAAGTCCATCATCAAAAATGTATACGTATGATCGTGAAAATCACGAGTGCTGCGCCGGGTGGCCCCACGTGATCTTCTTTTTCTCGTCATCCGTGTCAGCCTGCTCACGACGACGAAAACGACGGAAGGTGGCACTTGACACCTGCGTTCCCGCCATCACCTGTCCTCTTTTTTTTTCGTTCGCTTTTGATGTTTTTTGAAAGAAAAAAAATAGGACAACATGATCTTCGGGCAGAAAAAGGTTGATCGAAGTCCACGTCCAAGTGCAATAAATTATTGAAAACAAACAAAAACTCACGCGGAACCACTTGGCGACGTTGGGGAGGGCGACGTCGTCGCGGTCGAAGTAGGCGGACATGGAGAGGTAGACGTACGAGGCGTAGAGCTCGATGTTGATCTGCTTGTTGAGGGCGGCCTCGGCCTCGTTGGAGAAGTTCTGACGGATTGCAGAGATGGGGCTGGTAGACATGGTTTCTAGAAGGCTGAAAGGAAGAAATTGGGGCATTCTATTTTTTTATAAATGCACGCAAAAAATTTCGCGACGTGTAAAAATTGGGTTTTTATAGCGAAAAAATTGTTTTTATCTATAAAAAATTTTTGGCGTCCTAAATTGCATATAGAAAAGTTTTCAAAAAATATTCACAAAGTTTTTAAAATTTTAAAAACCCCCGTAAAATTCCCACAGTCCGGAAAAATCCGAAACACCCTAAAACGCAGTCAGCCAAGAAATGAGCGTATCACCCCAAGACAACCGCAATCGCGGTTGTATTTACTGCGTGGCCTGACCGAAAAGCGACAAGCAACCGGTAGGGGCTGCGCTGTTTAATCGAGATCGATAAGGAGGCGGGCAGCGGCGGCAACAACATCAACGACACCGGTGATCACTGCGCACAAACTAGAGCGAGGGGCGGCCCCGTGTAAGTCAGGGAAGGAGAAGTGGTGAAGACGGGGCCAACCACGCGGTCGTCGGTCGTCGCTCGCAGATGAAGAAGAAGGACAACAAGCAACACCGGCAGAAAATAGAGAGACTGAGATGTCATCTGTTTTTTTTTCTAACACGCTCCGACCAACTGAGTAAGTTGAGATGTTGTTGACTGCCACTCTGGTGGCTTTGTTGTGTGAGAGCCACGTGTTCGGTCCCCTTCTGCAGCGGTCTGCTAATATTTAGTTGTTTGCTCGGATTGAGAGGGAGGCCAGATGGAGTGCTTATCTGAAAGGCCGCAGATACTGTCCGGGGTCGGGGTCAGCGCTGCGGCCTCAATTGCAGGTGATAACGAATAGCTTCACTTCTTTTTTTGCTGTATCATCAACCCAAAGAACCAAAAGTCAATTTTCCAGACAGTTGCAAAAACAGAGTTTATATTTTTGGCTTATCGAGCATAAAACAGGTTAGGAGTGGTTCTTTGAGCTTTTTTGGAGACCGAAAAACTACAAACATTAAAAGCAGTAAACGTACTAAAAAATTATAAATTTTTGGCTTTTCTTTTGTTGTTTAAAATTCAGTAAATTAATTCACGTGATATTTTTTAAAATGATGAAATTTTGACAACATTTTTCAAAAAAAAATTATTTGTTTGCCAGTGATGACAAATTTCTAACTTTTGTCTCTTTTTATCGATGCGCAAGATTTTGCCATTGTTTTGTGGGGCAACAACCAGACCGGCACCTTGTTTGCCGCCGAATGTAATAATAACATGCGTTAAAATCATTGAAAATGATTACATATGTATTTATGCATTTGATAACATTGCATCGTCACCTGCCACACAAAAACCAAATGGTTATTAGAGAAAACAAAGTATTCAAAATGTATCAGAAAAGGCTTCTTTTATATATATATGTACAGTATGCATCTCGTGTTGACAAACTAATGCAGAAAATGTGAACTTTTGAAAATGACTATCGATTTTTGCACCTACTATTATACTTTGTGCCTGTTTCTAGTATGCCTTTTTAATTCAATTTGCAAAATTAACAAAGCATCAATTAGGATATTTCATAGTACAGACTACATATGGAAAGAAATTTTGACGTATCACAGCAGTTTCGTTTTACCACGAGACAGTCGACAAGGCTTAACACCATTATTATGGAGGAAATTTAATAACACTGAAAGAATAACATACGAAACATACAGACACCATGGTGATTTCTTTTCTGAAAAGTATAATATTTCTGAAAGTGTGGAAAGTTTGACACTTCCGAGTTCATTTTTTTTATTCATCTCGATCGTCTTAAGTTTTTAATCAAAAAATACCACAATTGTTTTTTTTAGGGTTTTTTCCCCAAGTGAATAATTGCCGTTTTGGTCACTTTGTCTATATTTGCAGAAAACTCAACTTTGTCTATATTTGCAGAAAACTCAACTTCGAGCTATTCAACTGCCCCTAACACCTATGCACCTGCATTTCCCCCCTGTACATGAAAAACACCAGGTGAACCTGTGAAGCATACTTTATATTTTCCGTGTCTACCGCATATTCTGAATATAGTGTTAAAAGTCACAACATTGAAAGCTCGATTATGTATGTATTGTGAGATTCTTTTCATTGTACGCGCGCATAAATGTACGTTCTCACGGAAGATTACCGCATTGTAAGAAATTCTGCACTTTTTTTACAGCTGTACTTTCAGAAATGGTCGAACAAGTAATCTTCGAGTATTTGGAGCCTCTGACTTCCGGCAGACAAATTGTACGATTGTTAATGATCTTCTTGCCTTTTGTCTACATTGTACCTACCGTAATCATGCAATGCTTGCTCATACGACTGCTATCAAAAACCAAGAAATACGAAGTCTTTCGATATGGTTTTTATCGTTTGGTCTTTCTTGGTTTAATCGTTGTAAGTTGTGCAACTTTGGTACACAACATGGATACGATTTAGTGTTTTAGGATCTTGTGGCATTTCTCGTTAGTATTCTTTGGAGCCGAATTTCTCTTGCATATCCCCTGCATTTCTATCATGATTACATGCGTCACAACCAAATCTACACCAAAGTTGTCTTCTTCGTGCATTTTTACTGTTTCATCAACCAAAACTTCAACGCTTTTCTCATCTCGCTAAACCGACTTTCCGTCATGTTGCATCCTCTGACGTATAAGCATTTTTGGAAAAAATACACCGATTTTCTTACTGTCGTTTTTCTTGTTTATCCTTTGATTTTTGTGTGGCCAATTGCATTTTGCCCCATTCTCTATTTTATTATTCCTTTCCGAGGGTTTCACCTTTCAACGATCACGTGCACTGCCTTTCCAGCAACTGAATTTCTGAGCATGGTAAATCAGATGTTTTATTCTGTGTTAAACATAGGCATTAACGCAGTCGTCGTAGTCATGTACTGGCACCAAGGAAAACAGCTTCCCGCAATTGCGTTAAAGCGACACAATGTCGAGTTGAAACTTTCAATCTATACTATTATTTTTGTGGCATCACAGGTTAGTTTTCATTTTTTGTGATATTTATGATTTAGAATAATTATTTTAGGCAACTTTTGCACTCACCACGCTGTACATTCATGTCAGAAGCCACTCGGTATCGCCCGATGCACCCATTGAATTCAGCACGTTTGATAACAGTCTGAACATTCTGATCTACATGCAGTATCTTCTGGACGCCAGCTCCCTCTGCACGACGTGGTTCCTTCTCGTGATGTCACGAGTCGTTAGAAAAGGACTCATTGGAAAAGACGTCTCTGCTTCATACCACGTTTCGCAAGTTCATCAGATTCCGCCGAATGAGCAGTGCCGAGCGAAACCAGTTAAATGGTTCCGCTTTTAACTTATCCTAAATGATGCCAACTTGAATGCCGTCATTTGTTATCATGGACGTTCTTTGTTTTGCATACAAGTTTGCATATAAATCACTTGTATTACATTTGACATTACATTTATTACTATTCATTTGATTTCAATTGATTTCATTTATTACTATTTCTTTATTTATTTATTTAGTTCACCATTACTTAGTGTTAGTTATCATTAGAAATTGAAAGCTAGGTGATACAGGAGGCACAAATGATCATGTTGCAAGTCACTATGTAATTTCATGTCACTCGAGTGAGACACCAATAATTATATTTGTGGTTTGTTTCTTGAATTCAGCACTGAGTAATGGTGAAATAATGGTGAAATAAAAAACTAGAGCAGACTGAGTAATGGTGAAATAAACTAGTTGATGACATTTTTACAATTTGGTATCGTTTTATCACGTGATAGGTGAAAGAACATTAACACCGTATACCGTACACTATAAATTACATTATAAAAAGGAAATTGAAGAAATATTATAAATATAATAACATCAACGAAACAAGTTTACCTGACTGAACCCTGGCAAGTTGGTATTCAAATGTCAAACTGCCAAAGTAGTTTTTAACATTATGTTATTCACAATTGAAATTAATTTACGCGTTTATGTTAGTGTAGGGTCGTAACCAAGTCTATACAAGATTTATATTGCTTTATCAATCAAAACTTCAATGCATTTCTCATCTCGCTAAATCGACTTTCTGTTATGTTATTTCCCCTGAAGTACAAACAGTTTTGGAAAAAGTACACCGCTTTTCTTACTGTCGTTTTTATCGTATACCCTTTAGCTTTTGTATGGCCAATCGTTTTTTGCCCCATCAAGCATCTCACAATTCCTTATCGAGGTCTTCATCTCGT
>CAXAKE010000010.1:0-11672 GCA_963969345.1 Turbatrix aceti
GTTGAGAACCCTGCTCTAGAGTAGAAAAACGAAAAACTGGTAGTTTTGGACAGTGTTCTGCTTGAGTAGTGTGCCAATAGTGCGTGTATGCATCGCACTGTTATTGTCCAATTTCGCATGGGAAAACAACATCGAATCGTGAATATTTTTGACCATGTCAGTGGGAAAGATGACAGATTTGTTTATTTTCTGACGCAGATATTCATTATTTGATCTAATCTGAACGTGAATTTGGCTGATGAAAATTAGTTGTAGAACACATAGACAATAATCAGAGAGAAGAACGACACCATCCATGCGTAATGATGTGCATTCGCATTGCTCGAGTCACCGCCATCGCCCGAAACCGTATCGACTGAAGCATGGAGTTCATCTTTGTGCAGCGCTGCGTAGACATCATCGAGATCTAGGGCTAAAAAATAAATAAGTTATGATTTTTCTTCTTTTTTTTATTTGTTTTCAAAACTTACTGAACGCCAATTGTTCTCCAAAGTACCAGGGGGAATCTCCTGGCTCGGACGTGTAGTGCTCGATTGTCTTGATGTACCCATTACGCTTGACGCCGACGTATTGAACGCTATCGCCGTGTGCCAAATAGACAGCAGAATCATATTTGTCAAAGTTAGACGGATTGATGTCACAATACATAAGCGTTGAGGCATTACAGCTTTTGCAGGGGAAAACCGGGCTGGAAGAATCGTCGTCGAGACTGACAAGTTCGGCTTCCTTATTTTCCGTGTAGGCCAAGAGCCAACGAACGGTGCGATTGCCATAGTCACAGTTGACTGCGGATGTCGAACGGGTTTTCACATGGACGTATCCATTGATATCGGAGGTCCTGTTCACTTTATACGTGTTTTCCTGAGTAGTGTAATCAAAGTTGACTTCAAAGACGCAGTATTGAAACTGGGTGTCGTTCAGAAGGAAGTAGACTTAAAAAGGCATTCGGTATAGGTACAATCAAAAAAATAAAGAAAAAGAACTTTTTACGATCTCTATGAATCGTTGACGCGTCCAGTGGCCATCCGCTACTGTTCGCACAACGACAGGGCGGCCGGTCAACCTACTGTACCCGCTGGAGCTGTTTACGTCTTGCCTTCTGCAAGACGGACCGACTCTAATCCCTGCTGACGCACCTTTTGTTACTCCTACCGTGCAGGACGTTGCCGCCTCGTATTCTGAGTCAAATTATTTCTGACTATGCCCTACGCATCGTATTTGCAATCGATACCGCAACCACAATGATCGTTCATTGTCCTGCTGTGGACCACTGCGCCACCATCCGCTGCAGTTGGAGCTTTGCTGAGCTCCTGAATCCCCACTACAGATCGTGGAAATTGGTGATCATCTACGCAACGATGCTGTCAGTCATAACGTTGAGACTTCACGTACTCCTCTTTTCCAGCGGCGGCAGGGGCGAAAGCAAAGTACATAAACCTTGCCTCGTAATCGTAAGACAACCGATGAAGCGAAAACAATCAGAAATGTGGTTCACTTCATCTGCCACGTCATGCCTACTGCAAGATTCCCCCGATCGTATCATCGACACACTGACTCTAAAACCTAAGATCGTAGCCACCTGCCAACCGCATCGAGTTTTCTACACTCGAAAAATCGACATGAACACTACGTGCGCCGAAGTCGATCACGAGACACCCCTCCAGGGCAGAGATGGCAGATCAGATCACTTTTCGGATCAGATCAGCTCATAGATCAGATCAGATCAGGTCAGATCACAGATAATCCAGATCAGACAACTCGGAATTCAGATCAGATCACAGATAATCTAGATCAGATCTCGTGGAATTCAGATCAGATCACAGATAATCCAGATCAGATCACAGATAATTCAGATCAGATCACTAGAAATTTAAATTGAAGAATACGATAGTTCTCAACAAAAAAAAATTATTTCACTTTTCGCGTCGAAACCAGTGTTTTCGGAAACCTGAACCCTAAATTCCGAAATTTTGGGCTGGGTCAAGTCAGATCAGATCAGATCAGATCGCAGATAATCTAGATCAGATCACTGGTATATCAGATCAGATTGCAGATAATCCAAATCAGATCACTGGTATATCAGATCAGATCGCAGATAATCCAGATCAGATCATGAGCAAATGATCTGATCTGCCATCTCTGCTCCAGGGTTTTAACAAGGCAAACAAGATGCCCGGATTCAACCAGTATGCCGCCGCCGGAGCTACGGTTGCTTCAGCTGTGCCACCGCTTGCACCTTTTTCGCACGTACGCAGTTCCCAAAGACAACAACATCTACCGTGTTATCAAGCTACAGGACTGCTACAATTATGACAGCGGGGCCACCCTGGCCTACGCTTGTTCAGCTACAGCTAACAATATTGAAAGCAATCTACACCAGGAAAGCGAACAACCCTGTAGCCGAACGATGCACAGTGTCTCTACCATGTCGTTGCCCATCGTTCAGCTGATTGCGGCGACGGCCTTATCGTTCGTCACCTCGACGTACCAGACTCTTGCCATTGTATGTTGCGCAGAAGCCATATTCGCGCTGGTTGCACTTGCCGTCGTCAAAAAACTCGGCTTCTGAGTTTTGCCATCATGATATGATAGTGATAGTTGCAAATAATAATGATAGTTTCGATAATTAACACCAAAAACATTTTTTTGAAACAATATTATCATTTTGTCATTCAAAAAAGCTAATTTTTGTTTCTTTACGTTCATGCACTGTAAAAAAGCACTAAGCACATTCTTCTATATGTATGTTTTTCTTTTGTTTGAATTATAAGCCTTTGCTTTTTTGTCATATCGTAATATATACTAACAATCATAGCTTTTTTATATCGTTGAATATCGCGTACCCTAACCTATCCCAAGTTTCATTATAAAAGTTTGAGGAGCTCAATAAAAGTGTATCCGAAAACTTGACAAACTTACCTTGAAAATTAATTATTTTATCGTTCTGACTAGTAACTTTCGGCGCAGCGGTTACAGATATGTTGTTGTCTTTAAAGTTGCATTCATCCATGTACTTGATAGGCTCCTTGAAAACGTAATAGTATTTCTGTTTGTAGATAAAGCGGACTGTAAAATCCCGATCACTGTCTTCGAACTTGTAGTAGAGAAAGAGAGCCGAATACGAACTATCGTTGTTCATGAGAAAGAACGGCACTTCGGCATCTACAAAACAAAAATCAAAATCAAAATTACTTTCATTATGTCAACATTACTTACAGTGTTTCTCTAACGGAGCACGCGTAACTGTTGTGCCCTCGGTACTCGTGAGGGTGTTACCAACAATAGAAATTCCTGCGTAGTTGTCAGAAAGGGGTGCAATTTCTTTGCAATACGGAACAGAAACTAAAAAAAACATTGTTTTTTTAACAGTGAGTTTTAAAACTTACAAGACGCTGAGAAGTTTGCAAACATGGAGTATGCCAAAACGGCAGTTTGAATAGAAATGCTGATAGAACGCAACTCAAACTGAGGTTCGGTGGAAATAGAACACAGCTTGACGTCGGGACGCTTTTCATCTACTTTGGTTTTAACGAAAACTTTATATGTTTCTTGATGTTGAAGATATATCGGATCACATACCTCAGAATCAGAACCATCAGTTATGATGGCAGTGTCAGTTGTCGTATCGTAAAAGACCCGTCTTTTGATCTCGATACGTGAAGTTTGATTATACCTTGGCGAACAATACATAATAGTAAAATTCAAAAGCTTATTTTCATCGTTATAGAAATTACTCAGGGCGTATTTTCCTCCAGTTGTTGCAATGTGGCCGATTTTCGTAGTTTTTTTGACGTTAGTAACATTTTCCTTGTCTACGTCCTTCATTTCAAAATAGTCCTGCGATATTAAAGGGACTGAAACCAAATACAAATTCATGTGTTATACATTTATCATAGTTCAACTCACCGTCATATTTTTCAGTTGAATCCGATGTAACAACTCCAGAATGAACGATGTTGTTGTCGTCGATATATATCGAATAAACCGCAGCAATGATGTTTAGATTGTGTGGAAAGGCGTTCGTAATCATGTAGGATTTTGGACTCTTGCACCAACCAGGAGGACCCTTCGTTTCAATGACGCGATCGTATATATAGACGGTACAGTCACCGAGAAGCTCAACTTGGAAGACCCCTGAAAAAAATTCGTAACAAACTCATGTCAGACGGTGTCGAAAATATAAGGAACGTTCGTAAGGGCATAGGAACGTTCCCAATACGGATCGTTCATCATACATGCGTTTCACCATAAGGGGATTCACTAACTAAGTAATTTTAGTGGTGCAAATTGAAGGTTTAGTGGCATATCTCAAATTTTGTAAATTATTGAAAAATAGTACTGATTCCGCGTTTTCATGCGCGCTGAAGCAGACTATGACGTTGCCAAAGGTCACAAAATGCTGTATCACAAAATATTTTAATTTTGAGTAATAATGTTTTTTTTACAAGCTGATCCTTGTAACTTATTGTATGTTCGAGGGGGTAAATAAAGGGAAAACGAAAAAAAAATGTTTTTTTTCATTTGCATCCACCATATAACCAAGAATTTTATAATAAGTGTGAGTAATGGTGAAATAAAAAAAATAATATTTTAACATTTTTTCGGATAATTTCATTTTTGAATTAGGGCTAGCATAGTTTGTGCACGGACAATGTTTTCAGTAGTACATACTAAATATAAGACATAGTTGATGAGAAGCAAATAATTTCAGTCGCTTGATCGAAAACCGTCCTTTCTTTTCTGGTGATGGGTGCGAGGATGGGTGCTGCGCCGAATCGCATTGGCATTTTCCCAGTGAGTATCGCGCTTTCTATAAGAACAGTAAAGGCAGCGCATCCCTCAAGTATGATGACACTACTGTGGGAAACACTACCTTGGCCTTCGGTAATGCTCCCAGTGACCTTGTACCCCGTGAGTCTCCGAGAGATAAGAGAGTGTTTATTCGAAGCCTCAAATCTGGGTAATTAAACCTATTGGTAAACCAATAGCGCGTTACGCGACAAATAAATAATCCACAAATAAATAAAGAATCATGGGGGCAAAATGGGAGACAAATATGAGGACACAACCAAAAAGTAGGACGACCAAGAGGCAAGCAGCGAAGTTTCCTAGACTTTCGCTCCGAGAGTCGAAAGCGTGCGCACAGCCGTAACCGATCTTTCGCGGCTGGAGAAACAGAACGCGCGCGTTCTCGCAACTTTTGCGACACTCGGCGCCGCGGCCACCGAGCGCCCGAGGGAAACCAAAAAGACGAATGTTGGCCCAAAGGCCCAAAAATCCCCAAATTCGCAAATAAAAAACCGAAAGAAGCGCGGACCGGGTGAGTGAGGGACTTGGGTCTGGTACGGGTTTTGCCAGTTGAGACTTACCGTGCAAGCCAGGCGGGAACAGAGGACCTAGGTGGGGCCTCAACCTTCAAGCCCTGATTCGACCTTCGTCCGGCCTCGCCGTGAAACACAAACCAAAAAAACCAAAGGGGAGGAGATTTTGAATAAACCCGATATCCCAAATCCAAAAAAAACGCGTGCCTACTCGCCGTACTTGGTCTGAAGGGGAAGGGAAGGGGGGACAAAAGGGGAAGAATCATAGACCCACTTACACCTGCTGCCTGCTCTCAAGGGCATAGAGGTGGTTGAGTGGTCGCGTAAGCTGTCCCGTCGACGTCTTGACAACTGCAGCTCGGTTGACGCCGTCCTGGGATGCGATCAGCTGCTGGATGAGGCCGAGCCTCCAGAGGTGACGAGGACCGTCGTCGCGGATGACTACCGTCTCGCCGACAAGTGGTTCGTACTTATTGCGGATTCGGCCGGAGCGGTGGATCCACTGGGTGCGTTCCCGGAGATGGTTCAGGTATGCCGTCATGAAGAGCTCGGCTGCCTGCGAGGAGTCTTCCTGCTGCTTTCTCCACAGCTGGGACAGCACTTCGGGGCCCGGCGCCGCGACGGGAGGTTGAGAGGCCTGCATGCCCGGCAGAATGCGGTCCGTCGCAGGAAAGAAATCACAAGGTCTCAGCGTGACCGTTGTGTCGTCGTCGAGAGGTACGAGTGGTCGGCAATTGACAGCTGCTTCGATCGTGCCCAGATGATGGTCGATCTCACTCAGATATGGGAGCTTTCTGCCAAAAGTCCGATGCATGCAATTCTTGACGATTCCGATGAGCCGTTCGTAGACTGCGCCTTGCCACGGAGCTCGCTCAATGGTGTGGCTCCACCTGACGCCGTGGAAGGCCGGATCCTGGGTGACGAATTCGGCGACCTTGCGGAAAGACAGTGCGTTGTCGCTGAGGACCGTCGATGGGAATCCGAATCTGGTTGAGTGACGGTAGAGAGTCTCGAGTACGTCGGGAGCACTCATCGTCGGCGTTCTCTGCAGTTGGATCGCCCGGGTGGTCAAACAGGTGATGATGAGAACAACCGTCGACGTCTTGAGGCCATCCTTGTCAATGACGCGAAGTGGACCGAAGAAGTCGACGCCGATGTGCGCGTACGGCCTGGTCAGTTCGGTGCGCTTGGACGGTAGTGGCGGAAACAGCGGCATCTCGTACGGCCCGGCATGCTGCTGGCGGCACCTGGTGCAGGTTTTCAAGATGCTGCGTACCGTGGCCCTGCCTCGTAGAATCCAGAAGTGCTCTCGGATGGCTGTGAGCGTCGTAGCCGTTCCGCAGTGGGCTAGCTGCTCGTGCACTTGACGTACGTAGAGGGTCGTCAGATGCGAGTGACGCGGGAGAACAGGGAGTCTTGGACCGTGCCGGATGCGGTCGTTGAAGTGGACGACACCGTCTGGTCCTTTGATGAGGACATTGTCGCTGGTCGGGATGACGTCGTAGCGCTGTTGCTCCTGCCGAATGAGGAAGCGCTCTGCCTCGTGCCAAGCCTCGCCGTCCCCCAACACTGGGAATTTTAATTGGATTGTCCCCATTCTCGTGACCCATCGGCGACTGTTTTGGATTACCATTCTTGTAACCCGAATCAGCCGGCGATAATTACTAAAATTTTCGACCGAAATAAAGGGCTGCGCCTGATTTTGCTGCTGCGCGATTGTACAAGCCAGCGTCATTGCGTGCACGATTTTGGGCGGCGCGACGTTGGAAAAAATTTTGGGACACTCGCCCGAACGCAACCATGGGGGTCCGTGCCACCACAGCTCGAGCTTACCCAAACTACGCATGCTGGTACCACGTGTCGGAAGATCCGCCGGATTGTCTTCCGAAGCAACGTGACCGAACGAAAACGCGATCGGCATCGCCAGCAACTTTTTGACACGGTTCAGAACAAAAAGATCGTGCGATGGTTTCTTAACCCAATCCAGTGCGATGGTGCTATCAGACCACAGACAGATTTCGCGAAATTTGGGCCCAGTTTGCTCAATCTCAAGAGCCAACTCCGCCGCCATAACAAGCGCCTGCAGCTCCGCTTTTGGAATGGTCGTAGACCGCGCTTTGAATACGCTTTTGGACATGATAAGAGCCGGCGGCTCACCGGTGTCAGGTTTGAAGTACGCGGCCGCGGCAACAAATTCACCAGACGCGTCCGCAAAAACGTGTAACTCGCCGCCCCCCTTAGAAATAGCGTAACGTGGAACCGTGACTTCGCCATTGACCAGTTGCACGACGTCTTCCCACGCCTTTGCCAACTCACTACCGAGCGGCACGCTACGCTCGTGACTGAAGATGCCATGCTGGCGCGCAAAACTTTTGAGCAACGCCGTGACTGGAGTAACGAAACCGATAGGATCAAAAACCGATAAAATAGCGCTGTGCACCTCCTTGGTGTTTTTGCACCGCTTAGCGTCGATAGCGATGTTTGTGCGAAAAACATCCGTCTTCGCGTCGTAACCTATGCCGAGAATCTTCAAACGCGCTTCGTCAGCCGTTTCCTTGATTCCTTCGAGCAAACTACCTTTGTTGCTAAAGAATTCACGAAGATGGAACTTGCCGTCCTCGAAATGCAACTGCACTCTACGCCGCCTTTGGTCGAGTAACTCAGGGTCATCGTCCAGAATGAACACGTTATCGACGTACGTGGTGACCATGACGATCTCGTCCGGATGGCCTCTCATATGGACGTGCAGCGTGATTCCTAGGAGCGCCGGACTACAATTCATGCCAAAAATGAGTTGTTTGAAACGATAAGCCTGAATATTCCGCCGGGTTGGTGGAAGATTTGGATCGCGCACCCACAAAACCCGTAAAGCGTCCCTGTCTTTTGGACTCACCGAGATCTGGTGAAACGCTTTTTCAATATCGCATGCCACGAAAAATTTGGCTCCCCGAATTTTGAGCAAAATACTGCGCAGCTTTGGCAATAAGTCCGGCCCTTGGTGAATCATGTCGTTGAGACAGTTTCCTTCTGGAGTCTTGGCCGCGCAGTTGAAGACGATCCTGACCTTTGTTGTGCTGCTGGACGCCTTTACCACCGGATGATGCGGTAGGTAGTGCGTGATTTCGCCGCCTGAGTGCGGAGGTACCTTCTCAATGATGTTTGCGGCTTCTTGATTCTGGAAGATCTCGTGGTACTGCTGAAGAATGCCCGGGGACTTCTGCATTCGCCCGTGAGACGATCGGAGTTGTCCCGCTGCAGATCCGAAGTTTGGGTGAATCCTCGGATGCTCGCTCTTCCATGGAATCTTGACTTCGTACCGGCCGTCAGGAAGTCGAATGGGTTCCTCGAGTTTGACTGGTTGCGCGTCATTGCTCTTGTTGCCGAGATACGCTTGCTCCAGGATGTCGAGCTCGTTGACCGTACCAGTTGGACGAATGAGACAGAACATGTTGGTCTGAGTCGGGTCGAAGAAATTCGGATGTTCTGGGAGCGTAAACGTGCCGACCGACGTGTGCTGCGTCAATAACCCGTTCGCGTCCTTCTCGACTACGCCTTTCATGAGCTTGACCGTGTAGTGGACACTGAGAAGCACGTCGACTTCGACTGCCTTCTTGTAATGCGCGCTCTCCTTCTGAGTGACGATTACTGGACTTCCGGTCACTTCCTTGATCGACAACCCTTGGATGTCGATTTCGCCGTCGTCGGTGACAACCTTGAAATTTGCCTTCGACGAGTGGAACGAGACTGTTCCGCCTGCCAGTCCGGTGACGACGACTGACTGCGGTTCCTCCGACTTGATATTGAGCTTGCGTAGGGCTGCCTTGGAGACGTACGTCATGCTTGATGCGGTATCTAGCATTGCTGTCAGCCGGACAACCTTGCCATTCGCACCGTTCTTGCACCTGATTGTGCCCACGAGGAAACAGTTGGGTTCGCTGCCGGTGGCGCTCTTCACGATGTGGGTCTGCTGCCGGTTGGCATAGCACATTGCTTCATGATGCGGTCGCTGGCACTTCTTGCACAAGTAGTTGCAATAGGCCGCCACGTGGTTCTTCTTCAGACACCGGTAACAGAGTCTTTGCTGTTCCATGACCTGGCGACGGTTTGCATGGCTAACCACGACTGTGCACTGATCTGGCGGATGCCCTTGCTCGCCGCAGAATGAGCACCTGACGGCTTGATTGTCGCCTTCTTGATTCTGGATCGGGACTGACGTGACCGGCTTCTTGTAGGCTTGGTTATGGGTAAATCCTCGACTGGTACTGGAACTTGGGGGTCTCGACACCTTAGTTTCCTTCTCTGTCTCTTCTGACTCGGCTAAACCTCTGGCCATGACCAGAACCTTTTCGATGGCCGCCTCGATTGAGTATTGAGCGCCGCCGTGGTTCACGTGCCGTTCGTACGCCAGTTTGTCGACGATGATCTTGGGCCACTTCGTCTTAACGAGCGCCATCAAGTCGTGCGAATCTTGGTAGGACTTGTCGGCGCGGATGATCATCGAGACTAAGCTGTTGATACGATACGTAGTCTCTTCGATGGACTCTGCCTTGTCCGTTGCCTGCGGAATTGCCTTGAGTTTCCGCTTCATGCCCTCGACTAGAAGCTCTGGACGTCCGAATGCCTCTTGCAGCTTCTTCCAGGCTTCCTCGAAGACTTCGCCAATGGTGTCGTATTGGTCGAGGTAGAGAGCCGCTTTGCCTTTGACCGCTTTCTTCAACGCAGACATGCGCTCGAGATCGGTCCTTGTCTTGTCGTTCGCGTAGCCTTCCTTGAACGCTGAGTAGAACGACAGCCACTTCTCCGGGGTCCCGTCGAAGTCTGGAACGTGCACTCTCGCTTCTCGCTTGGCGATGACGATCTGGGGTCCCTGGTCTCGATGGGATCGTTGCGAACTGCGTGAGCTCTCCGGCGATGACGGAAGAACGTTGTCGAACTGCTCCCGGGCCTTCTTGTCGATGTCGATCAGCGAATCGACCGGAGTTGATGTCCGAACCTGCTGCCTGACTTGCTGAGGCTGGATCGAAAGGTTGCCGAGGCCTACGGGTACCTCCGCCGTAAAATAGTTCGTTGGAGGGACACCGGTGGCCATTTGCGTTTGATAGCTGATTCCCGTGGCCATGACAGTATTCTGGCCCATGGCGGGAACGAACTGGTTCTGCCCGATTGCTGGGGGAATGTTCTGCGCCATCGTTGCGTCGATAACACCCATGGCGTCGCCATAGAAAACGTCAAATCCTTGGGCTGCTCGGAGAAACGGCCCCTCGTCGACCACGTTCCCCGGATTTTTCTCAATCTTCCCTACCAATTCGTCGAGCGCCTCCTGAAGCTCCGTGATCCTATGCCTTATGCGCTGCGCGCGATAGTAGAGCTGAGACGGCGATAGTGGATTTATGCCGTTTGCGTGCGCGCCAAGTTCCTGAAAGGTGCGCTCGACTTCCGCGATGCGGGCTAGCAACCGCGCGATGCGGTCAGCCCTGTTTACCATCGTGGCTGAAAAAAAACGTAAAAACTGACCCCGCCTGATGCGCTAGTCCAGAATTCACGTACCGTAATCGCGTCTCACAAGAACACGATGCCTAAAAACTAAAACCGTAACCTTGCACTATGCGAAGCGCTGTTACCCCAAACTGCGTGTTGATGCCGCCGCTCTCAAGCCTGCGTCTATCGAACTCGCGCCAAATGTACCCCGTGTCTCGTCAGACCACGGTTACCCAAAAAAAACCAAAACACCCGCGCTTGCTTCACAAAGCCCACGCTTGCTGGCCTAAAAACTCGACGCACAAAAGAAACGCCCCTTTTTTGGCCCCAATTTGCCTGTCCGATGGACCACGAGATAAAAACAACCCAATCAAAACCCAGAAAACTCACCGGGACGGGGCCTGGTTGTCGTCTTGCTCGCCTGCTTCCTGGACCGCCGACGGTGTCGCCGCCCTGTTCTGCTCTGCCACGCGTGGGGGGTGCCCGAGAGTATGGATCACTCGGCTCGATTGCACCAAAAAGTGTGGGAAACACTACCTTGGCCTTCGGTAATGCTCCCAGTGACCTTGTACCCCGTGAGTCTCCGAGAGATAAGAGAGTGTTTATTCGAAGCCTCAAATCTGGGTAATTAAACCTATTGGTAAACCAATAGCGCGTTACGCGACAAATAAATAATCAACAAATAAATAAAGAATCATGGGAGCAAAATGGGAGACAAATATGAGGACACAACCAAAAAGTAGGACGACCAAGAGGCAAGCAGCGAAGTTTCCTAGACTTTCGCTCCGAGAGTCGAAAGCGTGCGCACAGCCGTAACCGATCTTTCGCGGCTGGAGAAACAGAACGCGCGCGTTCTCGCAACTTTTGCGACAA
>CAXAKE010000013.1:0-10390 GCA_963969345.1 Turbatrix aceti
CAGTGTAACATCGCCTTCGCCTTCATCGCCCCCGGAGGCGCCTTCAGATCGCCTTCGCCTCCGGAGGCGAAGGCGAAGGCGAAGGCAAAAAATTGATCGCCTCCAATTGCCTTCGCCTCCATCGCCTTCAGACCTTTACAATTTTGAACAAAAAATCTGAATGGCTTTAAATTCTAACCACAAATAGTCAAAAAACAGTTTTACCACTTTATTTAATAGAATTAAAAGCCTTCTATTATCATAATTTCGCTTTCTGCTATGATTTTGTAAGAGAAAATTTGAGATTTGACACCAAAGGCGCCTCTGATCGCCTCCGTCTCTGGAGGCGCCTTCATCGCCTTCGCCTTCGCCTCCGGAGGCGAAGGCGAAGGCGAAGGCAATATTTTTGGTTTGCGTTACACTGTTTACGACACCCACCACCCCGTTCTTTCACCGGTCTCACGTTTTACCTGTCCGTTCATCTGTTACACAGTCCAGTCGCCAACCTACGTATTTTGTGCATCTTGTGCATCTATATCTAATGCTTCTGCGCCTAACAAAACTTTTTCTCACGTTTTCGTCATCCCGTCTTTTTGCCTTTGACTTGACCACTGCGTACCATTGTTACCACGTCGGCGTCCGCTTCCCCATCATTGCAAAAAAATACTGTCTAATGGCTGCAAATTTTTTCCCACAGTCTTTTTTTTCGTAATTCCATCATTTGAAATTCTAGTTTTCTATTCATCTTTTTTTTACCGTTCCTGGCTCATGCTATCGCGAGCAATCAATCGATCGATCGATCTTTTTTTTTCATCTAGAAACTTGTCTCCTTTGTTTTTCTTCCATCTTGCTATTCGCCACCCTGCTGCTGACCCGTGATCCATCATTTTTTTGTACAGCGTATTAAAAGTTTTTTATTTAGGGGAACAACAAAAAAAAGTGACAATTCAAACTTCAGTTTTTTGTTTTATTATTTGAGGATGCATTTATTTATGAAGTTATGTATATGGTGACAAATGTGTGTGTCTAACTTAATTCTACCATGTTGTTGTCTGATTCTCCTGTTTTTCCTGGCGGATAGACTTGACGTCTGTCTTTTAAAGGTCGCATATCACGCTGATATCAGTGCAAAAAAATCGAAACATTCAATATCCGATCCAAAATCCCGAAAATTTGTGTATCCGTAAATTTAAAATTTATGTAAAAATCATGTTTAAATTTGAGTACATATATCGACTTTTTAAACGAACCCAAATTTTTAAACATTGCAATGTCCCAACATTGCCCTTCTTACCCAACATTACCCAATATTGTTTTAACCCCTTAACAGCTGCTAGGTTAACAGGTGCAACAGGTGCACGGCATGACCTGTGCCATCCGTGCCACGGCACTTGACCTAGCACCTAACCCCGCCCCCTTTTTGGGTCCCTATAAAAGGAACCCACACTCCCACACGATTAAGTTATTATCCATTCAGATATATTCTTAGATTCTTATTATCTTATTATTCATTCATCTTTGTTGTTCATTTATTGTTTGCGTTTAATACTTTGTTCTTTATTACGTTATTTATATTTTGGTTATCTCATATTCTGTTGTCGAGATAAATATCGCGTTGTATTAGTATCCTTACAGAGGGAACCATACGGGGACACATCAAATTGGTGCCACGCCCTAACTCTGTAAGTTGATACTTACTTTTTGTTTCCGGAAACACGAATTACCGCCTAGCTAGCGGATGGTTATTACACGACAACAACTAAACGACATGTCTACGTTATTCGAAAAAGGATCCACCTTGGATCAAATCATCAAACAACTACAACTATTCGCAGGAAGCACCCTGAAATCAATAAACGCCGCTGACAATGCTGTGAAAGAAGCCGATTTACGACTGACGAAACTGGAAAATACAATGGAAATGATGGCCAAGGAACTCAAGACGCTGATGGAAAATGCTGCAAACGACAACGACAAACTGAAGAAGACACTGATGGAAAACGCCGAAAACTACTACGAGAGAAAGCTGATGGAAACTGTCGGAACTGACTACAAGGAACTGAAGAAAATGCTGGAACAACAAATGATGACCGCGGAAAAGGAACGCGCAGAAATGGAAGGTGAGATTTTAAACATGTTTAAACAATTTCAGGAAATCAAGGAAACGCTGATCAAGAAAGTGAAAGAAATGGAAGAATTGAAAATCGCGATGCTGAAACCAGGAAAGAGAGAAGCAGTACAAATGGAAAAGGAAAATGAAACGGCGACAGAAAAGGAAAATGAAACGGCGACAGAAAAGGAAAATGAAACGGCGACAGAAAAGGAAAATGGAACGGCGACAGAAAAGGAAAACGAAACGGCGACAATGGCAAAAATGATGGAGAAAATGACAGCGACAATGGAAGCGATGAAGGCTGAAATGGAAGAAATTGCTACGACGAAAAAGCCAGCGACAGAAAACAAGAAAACGACAATACTACGACGCGACAACTTCTTTGATCCCAAAGAAACACAATCAACTACGGCAGTAACCCAACTAATCGAACAACTCAACGAAATGAAAATCCAACGCGAAATCGAAGCTATGAAAAAGGAACTGGAAGAACAGAAAAAGAATCGAAACAACGCCCCAACCCGTATCATATTTGGTACAAAGAACGTCACACATGGAAACCTGGAACTAGCCTACGAAACACACGACTCAAACACGAATGGTATTCTCAAAACGGCGCAACTCAACATGCTATCAATCAATATTCCCGCAGATGAAGTACCCCAATTCACCGGAGATCCAGCACAAGTCTTCACCCAATGGTTACGACAACTCGAACTACAAATGACCAAATACCCATTCGAACTCAACGAGCGACGACGCCTTGCCCACCTAGTATCAAAACTCAAAGGAACAGCTCTTCTGGCATACGACTCATTCCCGCCAAACGTCAGAAACAGCTACTACGAAGCGACCGAAGCACTAAACCGTCGATTCCCCAACGACCAAGCAAAGAAAAACGCTACAGAATCCTTCGCAAGCTGCTACCAGAACAAAGGAGAAAAAGTCCACAACTACTACGAACGCCTAGCTACACTTATTTACACCATGATGGAAGGTGAACCAACTGAAATCATCGAAAACGTCCTACTACGAGAAACAATCAACCGAATGAAACCCAGTCTACGTGAATACGTCAGCAGCAAAGATCCAGAAACCGTCGAAAAAGCTCTTACTTTAGCCCAACGACAAGAACGAATCGAAGAAAAACGTACCCAATCAATATCCTCCGTCAACGAAACGACCAATCAAATAGCCAAAGCTCTAACAATTTCATCAAAGAACCTGCAGAAATGCTTCAAATGCCAAAAACCTGGACACTTCGCTAATGAATGCCGCACTCTTATTTGTCACTACTGCAACAAACCCGGACACATGGAGAATAACTGCTGGTCAAAGAACAACAAGAACCAAAATCAACGATCCCGTACCCAACGCTACAACCGTCAACCGTCACCCTACCCAAGATACACAAGAAACACACACTCCTCCTACAAGAACTTCAACCGTAATCGATCGTCATCACCAAGAAACAATCACCGCAATGGACGCGACAACCGACGAAATCATAGCAGAACGCCTGAACACAAAACAACTGTTAGGTTTGCAAACACAAACCCTATCTACGCAGCGATGAACACTCTACTACCAATCAACATCAATAATTCAACGACTCAAATCAAGAAACCAGACCTATCGACAAAATTTCTAATGGCCTTAAGTATAATGGCAATTTTTGTCACGCCATCTACCGCTCTCATACAAGCCGACGACGTACTATTCTGCACAGCAAATGCACCAACGTCATACTGGACACTTCCAAACAAGCCACCTTGTCATACACCCGAATTTCATACCCTGGATGCTGTAGTGGAAACAACATGGGATGTCCACAGACCAAACACAATCGAATACCAGACAGCAGCTCATCACTGTCAATGCCGCCGCACAACTCAAACGCATCAACGAAGTTTCTTCGGAACTGACATCTACTCCGAACCAATTATTGAACCAGTATCTACAACCGTTGCTGAATGCAAAAGAATGGCTACCGTTCAACTATCAGACCACGGCATACTCCAAAACCAAACCGATTTTTTTGGAACCAACAACACACTCAACTTTCCCGACTATTGGTTTCCCCGCTACTTATTTGCCGACACCGAATCAGTCATCAACTGCTACCACAGCACAACAAACATCTACACCCGACATGGAACCGAAGAAGTGACAAAGGCTATTCCTTCGTCAATACCCTGCTACTATCGACATGGATCCTGCCAATTAGAAGATCATGGAGTTCTAATTTGGACGCCAGACCAAACTCATCAATGCAAGTACATTCAAATGAGGAAGATGGAAGGCTCATTTGGTGGAAACGTTTTCATTGCCGAAAACAAACAATTCGCCCTATCATTCCATCCCAACAACGAACAAATCAGAACGAACGACTGCAACACCACATTTCTACTATCAGATCAAGGATACGCTGTACCACTCCGTACGTGGAACTCAACTATAAGTAAACGTGATAACAAAATCACGCAGAAACCACGAATCAAACGCCAATCCGGAATTGTTCTCACTGAACAATTCGCTGCTCAACTAACGGCACTTCAAAGAAACACGGACAACACCGCCAAACAATTCTTCACCGCATCAGTCCGCCATGTCTGCTCAGCATTGGAAGCTATTGCCGACGCAACCGTTGCACTAGCTGCAGCAAATCCGACACTTCTCGCTCGAGAACTCTTGAATCAAACGTCAATCAAAGCAAAGCTAATCACCGCTACAACACTTGAAGTCAAAGCCTGTACCGAAATTCCATTCGAAACAATTACATTCCTACCTCAGAAACAATGCTACGACCGACTACCCGTGGAATTCGTCTATCATCATCACAAACTACAAGCCTTTCTAGATCCAATCTCTCGGATACTGGAACCGACAGCAAAAGAAACGTCATGCTCAGAATCACCATACATCTTCATTGACCGACACAATGGACAGCTACAACGCTACGATCAAACGACAGGACACATCGAATTTGTCCACAAACTCATCGAGATTGGCAGATTCAGAACCATCGACTTTCCAGAAATCAACATTGGAGACAAGCACCAGATTTACACCAACTTGGTATTGACCAACCTCTCAGAAGTCTTTTCATTCCAACGCTTTGAAAAAGATCTATCAAATCATCTGAACGTCCAAGAAATGATAGAAACCTACCAATATTCCCTCGACAATGGACTACTGCTACAAACAACCCAGCCCTACAAAACCGTCAAAGAAAAGAAAGCCATGCACTTTGCCGAATCGCTTGTTGCCAACGGCCTCTTTGGTTTTCTCACTGGTGGTATTTTTGCCCCATCTCAAATATGGATATTCGCCTGCTGCACATACGTCACAGCCGCAGTAATTGCCAAAATCATCATGCCCGCCTTGGTACAAGAAATCATGCGATACACCAATCTACCCTTTCTGACGAACCGCGTGATCAACAACGTACAACAATGGAACAAACAACGCAACGAACGACGACAAGAACGAGAAAGACAACGACAAGAAGCAGAAAGTCTTCCCCTGCAGAACTTAGTTCCTACACGAACTTTCACCAATCAAACCTGTGCTACTACAAAAGCCCACTTGAACGGCTACCTCAACGGAATTCCCGCAAGAATGCTACTCGACACCGGAGCTGTATTTTCTATCATCCACAAAAGCTTCATTGATCAACATCAACTCAAAACACGACAAGCCGAAGAAGAAATCAAACTCGTCGGAATCAACAATACCCCCATACCATGCCGACACATCGCACCAATCATCATCACACTTCAAGAAAGAAATATTCACTGCGAACCAATCGTACTGGAAGAAGACCACTTCGCCAACTGCTACGACATTCTACTAGGAGAAGATATTCTCGAACCAAATGGCTTCATCATCGACTACACCAGCAAAACCTGTCACATCGGAAAGACAGTCGAGAAAATGACAGACGCCTACGCCTCAATGCAAATCCAAGAAGCAGAAGAAGACATTATCAACCTACCAAAAACCGACCTCTCCGCTACCTATACCGAAGAATTGGCAGAACTCATCAACAAATATTCCAACCTATTCAGCCGAAACGACAAAGACCTCGGCAGATGCAAGATCGCCGCACCAAAAATGATTGTCACAAGCGACAAACCAACAACTACCCAACCATACCGAATACCAGAAACAGTCAAGCCCGCAGTCGACACCTTCATCAAAGAAATGCTAGAGACCGGTGTACTCATCGAATCCACCACTCCCTGGGTATCAGGCATAGTGGTTGTGCCAAAGAAAAATGGCAAACTACGACCATGCGTGGATTTCCGCCGACTCAACAATGTCACAGAAATGGACCCATGTCCACTGCCAAGAATCGAAACACTTCTCAACAAAACATCAGGCTGCTATTGGTATAGCACACTTGATATGAAATCTGGTTTTCTTCAAATTCCACTTGATGAAGATACCAGTAGATATTGTGGCATCATCACCGAGACCGGAATATTTCAATTCACAACGATGCCTTTTGGCTTGAAAAACGCACCAGCTATATTCTGCCGCGTTATGTCAACAGTACTACAAGGACTAGAAGAATTTGCCCTAGCATACATGGACGACATCATCATCTTCACACGCAGCACCGACCCAAAAGAACACCTGGAAGCTCTATCAATGGTATTTCAACGACTCAAAGAATACGGCCTCAAGATACACGCCGAGAAATGCTCCCTTGCCAACCGCAGTGTCACATACGTGGGTCACCGTATCGACATGGATGGAATAAGCCCATCTGATGCTCATCTAAATTCCATACGGAACTACCCTCCACCCACAACCGTAACAGAAATCAAAAGATTCCTGGGCCTAGCCAACTTCTTCAGGAAATTCATCCCTCACTTCGCCGCCATCGCCAGACCTCTCACGGAGCTGACACGCAAAAACGTACCATTTCAATGGGAAGAAGCACAACAAATTGCTTTCAAAACACTTGTGGAAGAACTCACTCAACCACCAATCCTGACATCACCCGACTACACTCAGAAATTCATCATCCATACAGATGCAAGTCTAACCGGACTCGCAGGAGCAATTCTACAGAAGAACGACAACGAATCAACTCACGCCATCGCCTACTTCTCACGACAACTTACCCCCGCCGAAAAGAACTACTCAACAACCGAACTGGAATTATTGGCACTAATTGCCACACTGGATCATTTTCGACATATTCTATATGGAACCAAAATCATATGGAATACAGATCACAACCCACTAACTCATCTCAACGACACACCATCCAAATCTTCAAGACTCAACAGATGGTTACTACAACTACAAGACTTTGACATTACATCCTGCTACCTGAAAGGACCCGACAACGTACTCGCCGACGCCCTCTCCAGAGCAATATCGCCAACCCGAATCAACACGTCATACTTCGGAATGGAACCAGAAGATGAAGAAGAAGAACAGGAAGAAGAAGAAGACAACAAATCAACCGACGCAGTAACTTCAAACAATCAAGTCCTCAACAACAACGACCAAAATACAAATTCCATCAACCAACTCAACGACGAAAACATCAAATCCGCCCTGGCTGCTCTTTCTGAAGGATGGAAGGGTTCCTCGAAACCAGAACTACAAAAATACTTCATCGTCAGAGCCTCCCTGTCTGAAGTAAACGGTCTCCTGTACAAAGACGACCGACTCGTCATCCCTGAAGCAGACAGATCCAGAGTCTTAGCCATGCTGCACCGTTCACACCAAGGAATGGCCCGCACAAAGGCACTTGCCAGACGATACTTTTGGTGGCCAGGCCTCAACAAAGACATCGAAAACCTCTGCACTACATGCTCAACATGCAACAAATATGCTCCAGAAATTCCAAAACGACCAATCACACCTTGGAGAAAAACCTCTGAACCCATGGAACGAGTTCACATCGACTTTGCCGGACCTGTCTTCAATGCAACTTGGCTAGTTGTAGTTGATGCATACTCTCGTTTTCCATTCGTATTTCCGATGAAGAAAACCCGAGCCACAGATTGCATCGAAGTGCTAGACAGCATCTTCAGCCAATTTGGCTACCCCAAATACTTGGTATCCGACAACGGCAGACAATTCGCAGCCGAAGAATTCAACTCCCACATGCAACGATCCGGAACTCACACGATGAAATCACCACCATACCATCCGGAATCAAATGGGCTTGCAGAAAAATTTGTGCAGACTTTCAAGAAATCCGTCAAAAAGATCTTGGAAGAAACTCCCGACATGCAGCCCGCCAAAGCGACCAAAATCTGGCTAGCGGATTACCGCAACACACCTCTTCCCTCAATTGGACAATCACCCAGCGAACTTATGTTCTCGCGACTACTCAATCATCCACTCGACACCTTCACCCCGCCGCGCGCCAACCAAGCAGCCGAGCAGACGCCGCCAGCGACTCAACAAAACAATAACACCTATTCAATAGGCGACCCAGTCTGGCGCCGATCCACGCTCGAGAACTGCTGGCACGCAGCAACGGTCACTAACACAAAAGGACAAGCCATTTGCGAAGTCCAAGATGTTAAGAACGGAAAATTACACCGGACTCATCTCGACGACCTCAAACAAAGAAAATCTACAAATCCGCCTCAACAGCCGGACAGTCTTGACCCCGAGACTTCGGAAGCTGATTGGCTCCACCCTCCAGCTAACTCAATTCCAGAAGAGGAAGAAGCCGGCAGATCATCATTCGAAGGCATTTGCCTACCTCGTGTCGCGTGCCTTACCTCCTCCGTCTTAGTCACCCCTCGCTTTCAGCTACTGAACATGTCCGACACCCTGTCTGAGTTTGAGTACATGGAGAACGGCGTGGATGAAACTTCGACCGCTCCTCCATCTCCGCTCCCTTCGCCACCTCCTCAAGATGCCCACTCTGAATGTCCTCCTCGTCTCCGAGCCCAACTTCGCGTCTCCCGCCTTCGTGCACATGTCCAACCACTGGTCCTACCAGACGATGCAGAACGAGGATGCCGCCCGTTGTGCGTAGTCCCACCGGCGACTGAGCAACGCACACGCTGTGAGGTCGCTGCGATCTTCGCCGACCTTGTTTCGTACGAAGCCCGCGAAGCACTAGTCACCGAAGCGCTCCAGAAAGAAGGTAATCCCTTCCGAACGCTCTGTGCCATCGCGACGGAACTTAAAGACATGACGTCGGTCCGCCCAATGGTTAGCCTTGAGGATGTGAGCCGCATCCTCAGAGCTAAGGGCCTGCCCTCGGACCTCGGTGGTTTCACCCACACCAAGATCGAGAGATTCGACCTGGTAACAGTGACCCGCCTGTTATGCCCGAATCATAGATTCCTCTGTCGTAAGACAGATGGCAACCTGCGCGGTTTTTACCGCTATGGTTGTGGGCCGATTAACAACTACGTCCTGGTCGACTTCGGATATCCCGAAAGTCGACGAGTTCTCTCCGACCACGAAGAAGTCGAGAACGTCCCAGTCACCGGCCCCGTCGACGCAGTCCCGCTTAACGACTTCTATTTCCCCGTAGGAGACGTTAGCTCAGGACAACTGAAAAGGACGGCTCGTAGCGCCATCCGATTGCCGACCCAAGAGCTAAGCCTCGTGCTGGCCTTCACGAAGCTTGTCCGTCATGTCCTTGGGACGAAGGACAAGGTTTCGTACGCAAGGTTCAGGTCCACGATGTTTGGCCTTGGTCTGCCCCAGGAGCCGAGCGAGTTTTCATCCCTCGGCCTACAGGGCACACTGCGCCTCTTTGCGCCCGACATCCGTCTACTGTCCCTAGCCTACGACGTCCAACCCGACGACACCCACCCCCGCAACATCCTCTCTATTGTAAGTCCACAACATTACCACGACGCTTGACTACCCCTCCCCCGTAGTTTTATTCTCCGAAAAAGGGAGGACTGCAATGTCCCAACATTGCCCTTCTTACCCAACATTACCCAATATTGTTTTAACCCCTTAACAGCTGCTAGGTTAACAGGTGCAACAGGTGCACGGCATGACCTGTGCCATCCGTGCCACGGCACTTGACCTAGCACCTAACCCCGCCCCCTTTTTGGGTCCCTATAAAAGGAACCCACACTCCCACACGATTAAGTTATTATCCATTCAGATATATTCTTAGATTCTTATTATCTTATTATTCATTCATCTTTGTTGTTCATTTATTGTTTGCGTTTAATACTTTGTTCTTTATTACGTTATTTATATTTTGGTTATCTCATATTCTGTTGTCGAGATAAATATCGCGTTGTATTAGTATCCTTACAGAGGGAACCAGACGGGGACACATCA
>CAXAKE010000015.1:0-11361 GCA_963969345.1 Turbatrix aceti
TGTTATACGAGCCGCGGAGGACGACGAGTCCTCAATCAATCTACCCACAGCTCCGCCTCAACAACCCTCGAATCACAAGGCGAGTACGCAGGCGGAGTCTCCTATAAAAGAGCCGCCAGAGGGAGAAGAAGTAGAGAAGAGAGAGGGAAGAACGACTTCAGAGAAGGAACCTTGTTTTGTATTCTATTGCTTATCGTAAAATAAACTGTTTCTGATATCTGAAGGAGGAAGGACATCCGAGTAGAACCAGGTTACGAGCGTTTGGGCGAGCGCCCGGCTTGTGCCGGGGCCCCCAGATGACATGGAGGGCCTGACCCGCTCAGATCCCTTCCCTTCCCTCCCCAATGTCCAAATGTTTTATTTTTTCATTTTGAAGTAAAGTTTTCTAAAAAATATTTTCATGTTGTACATAAATTTTTTCTAACATGTTTATCTGATATTCTCCCTAGTACCTTCGAATACGTGTTTTGCCTAACTGTTCTTCACATATCAATGTTACGCGTAAATTTGCAAACAATTCGTGTCGTTAAAACTTTACCCAGGAGCGAAAAAGACGAAAATATTATACAGATCCTCCGCCAAAAATTGTTCACTTTGTAGTAGAGGCTTCAGAAAGCTCATAGTAACGAAAATGAAGTCCAGTGAACCAAAAAGGAATGCAGTCCTATGTAAGGCTGTCGGCGTTAGAGAAGGGGTAAAGTTGCGCTTAGAAAATTTTAAAACGCTCCAAGGGAAAGCAGAAGTGCACATCTAGCTCCCTCAGAAATTGATCGCGACAAAAAATTATAATTTTTTGGAAAAATCGCATCAAAAATTCCGAATAATAAAAATACGAAAGAAATAATTGATATCAGGAAACAGACAGCCAGCGCAAAAATGGTACCAGCGACAAGAAGCGAGTTGAAGACCAAATTTACACAAAAAACATGATCGAAGAAAGTTAGTCAATATGCATTTCGTAGTTTAGCGTAGAAAAGTTTTGAAGGCATGAAAATCTTCGAAGTTGCGATGCAAAACTAAGGGGACGCTCATAGTAATGCAAAACACTTAGTAGACTGGGCCGCCGTCAAAACAGATAGACTTATCGTAAAATCCGCTTCATACAATTGTTCGCACTAACAGTCTAGTTGTAACAATCTTCCCATCATGCTAACACTTATTTTTCTCTTTCCCTGTCTTTCGTCACAACACAGCACCCCGAAGGCCGCGCTATACAGCTTTATCTCATAAGAATCAGCTAGTCGTCCGGGGCGGCGAGAAACTTCGGCGATAGAATTTCGTTTAAAAGCAGAAAGAGCGCGACAAAAATATCAAGAAAAATGGTTTTGTCTCTGGTCCCGATGCAGGGGCATGATTGTGAAGATGGCTCCCCGTGCCCGCCCGGCCAGACCTGCGTGAGACCGTCTGGCTACGAGGGCCCGCTCACGTGCATCGACCAGCGCTATTTTCTGCACCGCTTCAACGAAGACCCCCAAACCGTCTATTGTAATCGGATGAACTCGACGCTGACAATTTCACTCACAACCACTGACCATGCCTCCGTAGCGTATGCTTTTGCTGTCTTAACACTCGGCATTCTCGCGTGCGCCACTTTCCTTGGGCTCTACAAGATCTACCGAGCCACGAAAACTTCTGCCCCAACACCCCCAATCGAGCTTCAGTAAAATCTCTGAAATGTGGTGTGTTGCGATAGTCTGTTGCACAAAAAATAAAAAGTTAAAAAAATTGAAAAGTGGAAAAAGGGACAGATACAGACAGATACGGTAGAAGGCGTAGGCAGCGTGACGAAAAAAATTGCTCAAGGCAAAAAATAGCTCAGATCCAGACAGATACGGTAGAAGGCGTAGGCAGCACAAACGTGACGAACGCGAAATTCTCTAAAAAGAACAAACACGCCGATCAAAGTACTTAGGCAGCGAGGCGAAAAAATTGCTCAAGGCAAAAAAAATGGCTCAAAGTACGCCAGTCAGGTCACCAATTGTTGAAGGATGCAAGAGCCGAGCAGGTACACTGTAATCGACGAACAACAGTCGGCAGGAACAAAAATCGGAAAACTTAATGGCGTTTCTGTTCACAGGCGCGTAAACATTCTTTTCAATCAAACTGTCCTTTTTTTTTCTCTCTTTTTATTCCAACAATGAGCAGAACAGCCGTCCCAACTAGTTTTAAGAGCAGGAGGTGAACAGAAGAATAACAGGCGCCACACTCAGGTACTCGCTAAACCAATAAGGCTCGAAAAGAAAAGAGAAAAAGGGGCAACAATTGGTAGAACGCAATGAGTTCCGACCTTCCAATGAAAAGAAAAATGGGGCGGGCGTAACTAATCTTTTCCAGGCAGGGCAGTATATAAAGGCAACGTTGGCAACCCAAGGCACGTTCATGTCACAGAGGGAACTCCGATCCCTCCAAGAAACCGCCGGACCGCCACCAAATCCAGACTCAACACGCAGTCAAAGAAATCTACGACGCCAGCTCTCATCGGCAACCCCTACTCACAAAAAAATATATCTAAATGTAAGTAGATATGTCTATAAAGAGTTATAGACATAACTATGACTTCAGCACCTGATACACAAAACTATAAATCGGAGCACCGTATAGACAAAACTATAAATCAAACAAGCTTGGCAAAGCGTGTCAAACACGTTTTCATTGCTTTTGATTTTCAGGCTTCCCTTCCCGCTTCGCGGCATCCACTGAGTATTACTTTTTGGCACCTTCAGGCATTCGTTTACTAACAAAATAAATAAATAAATGACAAAACATAAAACAAAACAAAAAAATGAAAGCATCGTCGAAGTCTTCTTCATTTTTCTCTGTGAAGCATCGTGGACTTGGCTTTTGCTTGGATGATGCGGTAAATGGTTGTAGCTGGGACAGGATTGAAGTCATCTGAAAGTCTCGAGGCACCACTGAAAACAAATCAAACCCTGAAACTTTTCTGCCCCAAAATTTGATGTCAACTGCCTTTCAACCGTTTTTTACCTTTTTTGCAATTGTGAAGCCAAATCTTGGCACCCCAGCTGTCGCAGCGCAATCCTACCTAACAAATTGCAGAACTCTCATGGCACAATCGCATGAAAAGGAAAGAAAATGGTTGGAACTTGGTTGGTATACAAAAAATAGTAAAAACACCCAAAAACGTGGAAAAATTCAAAAACCTACGTCGGTGGAAGAGCTCGGATAAAGTTGTCGATAGGTTGTACACGCTGGAGGACGTCGCCGGATGAGTCTGAAACAAAAACAAAATAAATCAAGCCAAAAAAAAAACAACAACTGCAACTCGCCCGAAGAAAATAACATTGACAAAAAAATAACAAAGTTCGGCTGAACAAACCGAGCGCTGCGACGCAACATTCGTGTTGAGACTCCTCTCCTCAACAACGGAAAAGTCGCAGATCGCGCAAGTTGTGAAATTATGTATTTGGACGAAATTTATATCTAAATTCGAAAACTTTGGTTTTTGAATTGATATTTAAAAGTTTTTTATTGTGAAAAAATAGAATCGAGCATTGTCGTTCGAACTTCTCTATTCACGTTTTTCAAAATTTTCATTTTTGCCAAAATTGAAGGAGGTGTACTAGAAAATTCATTACTTGGTAACAAATAAAGTTATACATGCAGTTCAAAATGATTTCGAAGCACAACAAAATTCTCTATCTAGTAAAAATATGCACATGCTTCAAAATAATTTTCAAATGCCTGAAAAACTCAAACTTCTAAAAATTTTGCCTGAAAAATGAATTTTCGAAACTTTTTCGAAGTGTAATCCAAAAACTAAAATCAGAATCGGATTCTACAGTATCTTTTACATCTGGATTGATTGTTTCAGAATTTTATATTTTTTCCGTGCGCCAGTGCAAATTTTCTCCTGAACCTCCCTTTTTTTGTTGAGCAAACACCAAAATTTTTCAAAGTAGGGTTCGGTAAAAAAATCGGCATGAATCGCGTTCGAAATGCATTTACGCGAAAAATTAAGATCCGGGGCAGAAATGAACGCTGAAGCGAATGGCGTAGTCCGTTTTTTAAATTGAGTTCTAAAAAGTTCCGAAAACCTAATTTTTCTCAGAAATTTCATTTTTTTCGAAACTTCTAAGGTGATAAGGTATACTTTTTTATTTAAAATCAGTTAGAGAATTTTGTTTCGCTTCAGAATTGCTTTTGTTTGCCTTCATAGCTAATTTTGTTTATGCGCCGCGATTTTTCTACCATACCTCCTTCGATTTTGTTAATTTTGAACGAATTAAAAAAAAGAATTATGTTAGCATAAAGAACACCCTTGAATCTGTCTGTAAACAAAATTTCATAAAAAAAACTGAATTTTGGGCTGAGTTACAATTTTTTTAAATTTTTATTTGAAATCCTCATCGCGAAAGTTCATTGACTCGTGCGCAACATGCGAAAGCGTCGGCAGTCGCGACCTTCCCCCTGATTTTTCTTGAGATATTTGCGCTCGTTTATATACTTTTGTCTATAGCCGATTGAAAAAAATGAAGATGCATTGCTGGTTCTATACTTTTGTCTACTCCGAATTGTAGACACTGTGTATAAAAGTGTTTTATAGATGTGACTATAAACGAAATTTTTTTGTGAGTACGCCAACAAGCTTAACGCCGACCCGCTCCACACAATCGAGCGTCCCACCGACAAGCTCCGCAATGGCACTCGACCCTCACCTCAAAATCGCAATGTCCTTAAGCCAATTCCCGGTTCTTACCGGAGCGGACGGCGAGGACATTATAGAATTTTTCAACAAGTTCAACGCCACAGCAACGGCACTCGCGGTGGACCACAACATGTGCTTGAAGATCCTGGAGCAGCGACTGTCAAACGGGCCACGAGAAGCCTTCAAGAAGATCTCGGCGAGAGACCAGGATAACGAGACCCCCGCGGTATACTGGGAGCGAGTCGTCACCGAGCTCGCCCAAAACATTGCCGGTCCAGAAAACAAGTCCCTGGCACTCAACAACCTCATGGCTCGAAGAAAGAAGAATGAGGAGTCCATGGACAAGCTGGCCAGGGACATTCGCCAACTCACCGGCAGGGCATACCCGGTTCCCGACTTCAACGACGAAACCAGACAAAGGGTTGCGATACAGGCCTTCATAACAGCCTTACCCACGAACATCAGGGAACACCTCACGCGTGGCCAGGAACCAACTACACTTGCGGAGGCAGTAACCAGGGCACAACAAGAAGAGTCTTTGCAAAAAGCAATGGCTCGCGAAGCCGTGGTAAGTTCGTTGGCTAACGATTTGCAGGATCTGACAGTCAACGCGGTAGCCAGCCCCCGATACAACCAAATTTATCCGATCAACAACAGGATCGAAGGTTTCGAGGAAGGCTGCCGCGAAGATACCCGCCGCTACCGCGACCCCCGAGGCGAAGATACCCGCCGCTATCGTGACCCCCGAGACGAAGATACCCGCCGCTACCGCGAACCCCGAGACGAGGAACCCGCCAGATTCGACTTCCAATCCCGCCGGTACCCCAACAACTACGCAGGACGTCAGGAACCAGCCCAATGAGGCTCAGTCACGCTTGGAAAAGCATCAGAATGCCAAAAAGAACTGAAAATCAAAAGAAGAAGTTCAAAATCGGCGACAAGGTTTTAAGGGTGAACCAAACAAAAAAAAAAAAAATTGGATGCCGCATGGAAGGGCCCATTCACCATCATTAACATCCGGCACCCAAACGCCACCATCCAAAACGAAGCCGATGGAAACATCAAAAAGCGATTCAACGAACCAGCTACACTTCCATATAGATCAATGGACATTGCCCTCGCAGAGTCGCAGCACTCGGACGACGACGAGGAAACGGAAAACCCCAACGAAGACACGTAAAAATATTTTTTTTTCCCCTTTTCCCTTCCCAGCCCATTTTTCTATGTACCCCATTGAAGTAAAATTTGTGTTTCATTGTAACCTTTTTTTCTGATGTGTCAATATTTCCCCATATTACATGTTACATGCTTAAATCAAAAAAAAAAAAAAAAAAAAAAAAAAAAAAAAAGATGAAATGAAAAAAAATAATAATATCAATACTACTACTCTAATTTTTTTTACAGGATCATTAATTGAACTCTGACTCTGACTCTGTCGCCACTCAATCTCTCATCCCTCTTCTTTCTCCTCTCTGCCTCTACCCCATCGCGAAATACCATCCTGGACGCGTCGTCACCATCACCCGGACACTCTTGCCATTCGCCGGCCGACAAACAAACATCCCTCGTCCATATATCTTGGCCCTCCGGCAACAAAAAAAAAGGTGGGGTCCACCTTTGTCGGAGGAGGGGGATGTTATACGAGCCGCGGAGGACGACGAGTCCTCAATCAATCTACCCACAGCTCCGCCTCAACAACCCTCGAATCACAAGGCGAGTACGCAGGCGGAGTCTCCTATAAAAGAGCCGCCAGAGGGAGAAGAAGTAGAGAAGAGAGAGGGAAGAACGACTTCAGAGAAGGAACCTTGTTTTGTATTCTATTGCTTATCGTAAAATAAACTGTTTCTGATATCTGAAGGAGGAAGGACATCCGAGTAGAACCAGGTTACGAGCGTTTGGGCGAGCGCCCGGCTTGTGCCGGGGCCCCCAGATGACACACACAATTGCAGCAAGGGACACAGAATAAACTAAACCAAACCGTTCTCCTCTCGCCCTCAACGACTGTTGCGTCGTTTGCGAACGAACACCAAAATCGACACAACACCACAAGCTCGAGTCATCAGGCAAACGAAAGCAACATTGATTTGCTTTTTTTCCCCGGTTCGGCCATCAGACTAAATTCTCGTGCACTTTGCACGATAAGCATGTTGGAGGTGGTAAAAGGTTTTTTTATAGTACTTCGAAGACACGTTTGCGTTAAAAATTTAAAAAAAAGTGTACAAGCTCCTGATATGTGGATCAGTGTTCGAACATATTCAAGTTCCTGATAAGGTTGTGTAAAAAAAGACGGTCATAAACACATGTTTTTTGATAAACAATGAGTTTACCAAGTGTAAAAAACTGATGCAGCGTAACAAACACTAAAATGTTGATATGAATTTGATATGCGTCTAAAAATCTATTATAAATTTTTTATTGGTATGGAAAAAAATGAGTGATGCGGGCGGGTATTGTGTTTTTCAAGACCAAAAGACAATTTTTGTTTGAGTCATATTTTTCGACACATTGTATCACTAAAACTGCAGAGTATACCGCAAAATGGCAACGTAAATGAATTTTTAAACTGTTTCGTCTTGATTGCTGACATTCTTTTGTCAATTCCATTCAATTGTTGTAATCCAAAGATTTCATAAATACAAATCCTCATCAAAGGAATAACACAAGATTCTAAGGGAGAAGCGCGAACGCTATCTCCCGCACCCAAAAATTTAACTGTTGGCGTACCCCAGTTCGGGGTAGCCATAGCGGTCAGCCTGAGCCGAAAAGTGCAATGGACAAGCCTCACACTAAAGGTCCCGTCTTCTTGATCACGGGATCCTTCCAGCCAGGTAAGTTTATGAGCAACCGTTGGCGCGCGAAATAAGCGCCAGCAAGTGAAACTGCTATGTGCGAGCAGGGAGCGTGCAGAGAGCGCAGAGAAAAGCATCTCTCTTGCTGGACAAAAAGACATGCAAAATTGCACTAACAAATTTTCCATGGAACCCAGGCCAGCAAAAGACGTGCACGTGCAAAGCTATGCTAAATCGCATCAGATGCACGAAATCTCCCTACGCCGATTTTCTGTTGTCATTTGTGGTTTGTTCTTGACGGATTGTGTGCGGTGTTCAAAAAAATGGCGGCTGAACCATCCTCTGTCACGATCGATGCTGCGCCATCGACACTCGAAACCGACGATACCAGTCAATCGTCGCCTACGCATCAGAATACGACGTCTGCTACGACATCCAGTGGTCCACGTGGAAAGAATCCGTCGGCTGCCGGGGACCGTAGGCACTCCAGAAATGTTCTTCCTCCATTGAAGTAATTTTTTTGGCGACATAAACAAATTGGTCTAGAATCCTATTTTTTAGCAATGAAATGGGTTCGTGGGTGACCGAGGAAAAACAACTGCTTCTGAACACGCTGAAGGAACTCATCCTGCTCCTGGAGTACGAGCAAGAAAACAACACGGGTCAATTTGGCATGCTCTTTTGCGTGATCGCAGCCCGCATCGATACCTTTGCTAGCTACCGATCGTTTCTGTCGTCAGACTACATCGCGACGCCCACCGTTCCCGACTGGACGGTCCCCGCGACGGGACTCGATCGCGTCCATCACCCCTCTTCCCCGAACGTCGAACGGGTCACCAAGCAGTGCAAGATCCCGGTTCCCGAGACTCCCGGCTACAACTTTATCGGACGCATCCTCGGTCCCCGGGGCATCAGTGTCCGCCAACTGGAATCTCGTACGGGATGTGGCATCCTCATCCGTGGCAAGGGATCGATCAAGAACGCCGAGCGTGAGGAATACCTTCGCCAGCGCAACGCCCCCGGCTTCGAGCATCTCAAGGAGCCGCTTCACGTCCTGATCACCGCTGAGGGCTACGACGAGGCTGAATGCGAGCGGAAGCTTGACAACTGCAAGCGCCGCATCCAGGCTCTCCTCCAGCCGGAATATGATGAGTACAAGCGTAATCAGCTCACTCAGCTCGCCATGATCAATGGCACCTTCTCCCCGAGGGATTAGGCAGAGGAAAAACGAAACATTTTTCTTTGTTGTGAGTAAAAAATGGTTTCTTGAATTTTGACAGGATTTTTTAGGACCTAAACTATGTTTTACGGTGAAAAAAATGAAAAAAAAGGGTCAGCAAACGTCCGTTTATACCTAAAAAAGCCTCTTTTTTTCAATAGAGCAAAACTTTTCAATTATCTGCTAGGGGAATCCAAAAAAATCCCCAAATCCGCTTTTTGTTATCAGGCATGCTAAACCCAAGAAAACAACAAAAGAAAAGTACAAAAATAAGCTGCAAAACGTGAAAAATAAACAAAAATAGGGTAAAAAGACGTAAAAAATCGTAAACACGTAAATAAAAAAATGAAAGAGCGCATCGTATTCGTAATCGTGATAACAGTCAAAAATCGCTTCAGAAGTTCCTCCAAAAAAAGACGTAATTACGTCAACGTGCGCACTTTTGGCAAAAAGTGTCCAACAGATAAAAATTTGTCGCAATTGGAGAACGTTTTCTCTTTCGCTCTTTTTTTTGCTGTTCTTTCTAAAATTTTCTTGCGTTATCATTTTTGCCAAATGTTCCTTTGGTATGTCGTGTGTCCAACTTTACCTGTACAGTTAAATGATAAGTGGTTGTTTTGAAGGGATACGATTGAAATAGAATACGAAAAGGCGAAGAAAACGGGTGTGGCGTTGAATTGAGTGAGCATTTGCACAATCAATCCGAAGCTCTCACTCACACTCTCGGCAACAATTGCACGGAAAGAGCACGGGACTCCGGTGTGACGGTGAGGTCTTCGTCTTCGTCGTCGTCTCTGGAATAAAGTTGGTTACTGGATTGATTGAATTTTCCGTATTGAGGAATAGGCTGAGCAATGGCTGGACCGAGTGCCGGAGGACTCGGTGGAGGAGGTGGTGGTGGTCACGGGGTGATGAGGAGGTCGCGGATGGTTGAACGCACTCTCACCGGCTCAGCCATCACCAAGTATCACCAAATCAATGACATCGAATCGGTGGGTCAAAGGTTTTTTATATTAGAGTTTTTTTTATTATAAAATCTGACTATTGAGGGGTCATTTTTGTTGAAATACAAATTATGCGAAAACATAGGCTTACGGTTATAAAATTTTGTAAAATTTTACGTTTGAAGATCCAAAACCTTGATATCAGTTTTTCAAATGTTTTTAAAAACCTTGAAATTCCTGTCTCAGTTTTACCCAAAAAAACGAACTATTTTATGTTTTACAAAATAAAAAATTAGGAGCATTCAGTTATAAAAAATAAATTTCCAGCAACTGTACGTGAGCTACGACAGAATCGAAGAAACCATAGCCAAAGTGCCCCCGGCGGAAGCGCACAACTTTGTCCTCAGCATGGCCTCCACCCAGCCCTCCGAAGTGGACACCATCACGCACGGCTGCGTCTGCGGCGCTCTGACGGCTCCGACGCGGGATGAGTTCCACTTTTTCACAAACATCCTCAACCAGACCGGATCCATCAACGCGCAACTCATCCTGACGCCCATGAACTATATCGTCATCGAGAGGTTCTGGCACCTGTCGGAAGTCGTTCGCGAGAACTTTTTCGGTCTCCTGGTCGAGATGATCGTCTGGCGTCTGCCGAAGGTCGACGTCGTCTACGCGAATGTCTTCAAGGCTTTCCTCGAGCTCGGACCCCTGACTCCGAGGTTTTCGCTTCTGGCTTCGCTGCTCAACCTCACTCGCCCTCACCTGGACATGATGCTCACCGAGTTGAAAGACAATACCCTCGTCGTGACCAACGTGACCACGGTCTGCTCCCACTACCTGGCGGAAATTCGGCAATGCCCGCCCGAAGTGGCATCCGTCACCCGGGGAACGCTCATCGGCTGGCTCGAGACCCTCATGACCAAGTACTTTCCCGTCTTCCGGGCGAACGCGGCGAGGACGTTTCTCTCGACGCTCCTCATCCATTCAAAAACCCCGGAACTGGCTTCGATCTGGAAATCGCTCATCACCCAGCCGACTGCGATTCATCCGACGTGCCTCGGCATTGTGGATCTCATTGGACGGCCTGGAGAGCGCTGGGTCGATACAAATCTCCTGCCGCAGTCGTACACGAAAAAGTTTGACTTTTTCATCAGGGAGGACCCGGATTTTACCAGGAAATCCATGCAGTTCTTGATTCACAATATCGTGAGTTTTTATGAACTAAAAATACGAATGATGGCGAACCAGTTTTTTTTGAGTAATAGAAAACCAGGTGTTTGAATTAATTTGAATTATAATGCAGGATTTCGATTTTTTGAATCCCATAAAATTTCTAACGTCTCCTCCAGTTTTTTATATCCATAAATAATTGCAATGTTGTGCTTTTTTTAAGAAAAAAAAACATTAAAAATGTTTTTTTTTATAAAGCAAAAATAAATGTTTTTTTCATTTTTGCTTCCAGTTTTTATTCCCCTTCAAAAAAAGAATTTTTTCTTTCCAGCAAACGTTCTCCCCGTCAGGCTCGCTTCGGTCGATCATCATCAAGCACATCCTCTCGATGCCATCCGCTGCCGCCGATCCGCGTGCCAACATTGTCATTGCCCTCCTCAACGGCTGTCGGACCAAGACCGAGGGCATGGATCAGTACAATTATTCTGACTATCAGATGTGCAAGATGTCGCTCTTCTTTGACTGGATCTGCGGTTTTCCTGAGGGTGCCGTTGCGCCATGTTGCAGTTC
>CAXAKE010000016.1:0-14530 GCA_963969345.1 Turbatrix aceti
TGCTGTTGTCCTCAACTTGGAACACGTCGGTTCTTTCTTTTGGCGCCATGGCAGCCGGCCATCGGGGCTTTGCGTGTTGCTATTACTTTCTCTTTTTGCTCGTTCGTGTTATCAGCGGGTCAACCAACGCGTGCTATTTTTTTTTGTTTCTGGCCCTGAAACTAAACTTCTGGAGAGGAAACAAACCAGAGACTATTTTTTTGTCGTTTTTGTCATGTCTCAACTTTTTTTCCCTCCTTTTTTCTGAATATTATTAGCGTCATTATGTAATTTTTGTGATTTTTAATTAGAAACTCTCACCACCGTCTCGTTTTTGTGCACTCGGTTCTTTTTCGGTCCTTGAGAACGACGCTTTTTATTGCACGGACTCGGACGGTGACAAAGGATACAATCATAACGATATTTTTATTTGTCGCTGGCAGCAGCGAGCAAATGAGTAGTCGCGCATCAACGAGGCTCCGGCGAGTGACCTTTTTGTTGTTTTTTGTATGCTGCAGGCAGGCTCCGCAAGTGAAGAAGGCAGCCGACGCGCCAGCTCTGTGTCAACATGTCCTGGCCCTCGGCGAAGTAATACTTACGGCTTTTTGCATCTTGGCTTTCGGGATTTCGCTTTAAAGCTGCTGCTGCAAAGCTGATCCCAACAAGGCTGTTGACTGACCGATGGACAGCTGCTGGGGCTGCAACTAGTGCGGTGCAGCAATGTGATTGACGACTTGCCGGTCCGTCGGGGGGGTTCAAATCCCGTCATCCTATCTCTCTGCAGGAGGATATAGATGTCGCCGCAGACCTCCCTCCACCTCCGCGGCACAGATTTAAATTAAATAGTACAAGGCTAAAGGGGGGGCCCCCTACGGGGGCACCAGGAAGGGAAAAGGAAGGAAGGGGAAGGCAAGGTAAAGGTATCAAGGAAGGATCAGAAGGATCGTAAAATCGAAAAGGATCGTTTATCGTTTTGTTGTTTATTTTCTTTTTGCCCGTTTTTCGTTTATCTTTTGCCGATCATAATTTTACCGATAGAAAATAATTATTTTTTGTTATTATCTTTTAGAATAACCGATAATTTGCATATTATCAAAATCAGATAATCGTTTTTTGACCCGCTTTAAAAATATTGGAATACATAAATACAATGGGGGCCCCTTTGGGGCCCCATGTAATTTGTTTGACGCTTTTGTAAAACATAAGTAATAATGTTGCTTTTCAATATCGCGCATCTTTCGCCATCGCCTAATAAATCCTCGCCCGCTGCAATCGCTTATTGACCCGTTTCAAAGCATAACACCAAACACAAAAAAATATTCAAAGAATATGTACTAACACTAACCCTGGGGCCCAGGAAAAATAGCAATTTAACAAAAATCATAAAATTATGTGATACATAAATCATCAAAATTAATAACAACAATCTCTTGTTTTGCCATCTTTCGCCATCACCCAATCGCCCACTGTCACCGCCGTTGCGGTTCTCTCGACTGATGGCATGTGCGCCGTCCGTCTCTGCACCCGCTGTCTGTTCCGCCCACTCACCATGGATTTCATTTTCTGAGAGATCAAAAAATTGAATTATTCAAATTAATTTTTAAAATGTTGAAAAAATGTTTTTCATACGCAGCAAAAAATGTCAATGCTATTGATATCACATTTGCCCCTACCCCAGTATCTAGCAAAAATTATTTTTTTTTAAATCAAAAATTCAAATTTGTTCATTTTTGATTTTTGATTGTCAAATGACCCATCATTATGATTGCCTATTTCCGAGGAATTCAAAAATATTTTTTTCAACATTTTTAAAATTAATTTAACAGAATCATTTTTTTGTCTTACGCAATCGTCCTTGCGCTATCGCTCGCTCGCTCACACTCACCCACTTGACCCTGCGCGCCGCCTCCTCCCTCTATCGCGCTTTCGCCATTGACTATTTTGACAATTATGATAAAGCGTGCATTATCTTTTTCAAATCAATGGCTCCGGACCTAATGGCCCGCCAAACCGTTATCAGCGTAAAATTTGGATTTTATCGAATATACATACCGTAAAATTAAAATTGTGTCTTTGTAAAAACACCTTACTATATAGAGAGGTAACAAGGCTAAAGGGGGGGCCCCCTACGGGGGCCCCAGGAAGGGAAAAGGAAGGAAGGGGAAGGCAAGGTAAAGGTATCAAGGAAGGATCAGAAGGATCGTAAAATCGAAAAGGATCGTTTATCGTTTTGTTGTTTATTTTCTTTTTGCCCGTTTTTCGTTTATCTTTTGCCGATCATAATTTTACCGATAGAAAATAATTATTTTTTGTTATTATCTTTTAGAATAACCGATAATTTGCATATTATCAAAATCAGATCAAATACATATAATCGTTTTTTGACCCGCTTTAAAAATATTGGAATACATAAATACAATGGGGGCCCCTTTGGGGCCCCATGTAATTTGTTTGACGCTTTTGTAAAACATAAGTAATAATGTTGCTTTTCAATATCGCGCATCTTTCGCCATCGCCTAATAAATCCTCGCCCGCTGCAATCGCTTATTGACCCGTTTCAAAGCATAACACCAAACACAAAAAAATATTCAAAGAATATGTACTAACACTAACACTGGGGCCCAGGAAAAATAGCAATTTAACAAAAATCATAAAATTATGTGATACATAAATCATCAAAATTAATAACAACAATCTCTTGTTTTGCCATCTTTCGCCATCACCCAATCGCCCACTGTCACCGCCGTTGCGGTTCTCTCGACTGATGGCATGTGCGCCGTCCGTCTCTGCACCCGCTGTCTGTTCCGCCCACTCACCATGGATTTCATTTTCTGAGAGATCAAAAAATTGAATTATTCAAATTAATTTTTAAAATGTTGAAAAAATGTTTTTCATACGCAGCAAAAAATGGCAATGCTATTGATATCACATTTGCCCCTACCCCAGTATCTAGCAAAAATTATTTTTTTTAAAATCAAAAATTCAAATTTGTTCATTTTTGATTTTTGATTGTCAAATGACCCATCATTATGATTGCCTATTTCCGAGGAATTCAAAAATATTTTTTTCAACATTTTTAAAATTAATTTAACAGAATCATTTTTTTGTCTTACGCAATCGTCCTTGCGCTATCGCTCGCTCGCTCACACTCACCCACTTGACCCTGCGCGCCGCCTCCTCCCTCTATCGCGCTTTCGCCATTGACTATTTTGACAATTATGATAAAGCGTGCATTATCTTTTTCAAATCAATGGCTCCGGACCTAATGGCCCGCCAAACCGTTATCAGCGTAAAATTTGGATTTTATCGAATATACATACCGTAAAATTAAAATTGTGTCTTTGTAAAAACACCTTACTATATAGAGAGGTAACAAGGCTAAAGGGGGGGCCCCCTTCGGGGGCCCCAGGAAGGGGAAGGGAAGGAAGGGGAAGGCAAGGCAAGGCAAGGTAAAGGCATCAATGAAGGATCAGAAGGATCGTAAAATCGAAAAGGATCGTCTATCGTTTTTTTATTTATTTTATTTTTGCCCGTTTTTCGTTTATCTTTTGCCGATCATAATTTTACCGATAGAAAAGAATTATTTTTTGTTATTATCTTTTAGAATAACCGATAATTTGCATATTATCAAAATCAGATCAAATACATATAATCGTTTTTTGACCCGCTTTAAAAATATTGGAATACATAAATACAATGGGGGCCCCTTTGGGGCCCCATGTAATTTGTTTTACGCTTTTGTAAAACATAAGTAATAATGTTGCTTTTCAATATCGCGCATCTTTCGCCATCGCCTAATAAATCCTCGCCCGCTGCAATCGCTTATTGACCCGTTTCAAAGCATAACACCAAAGTTTGGTGACCAAACACAACACTGGGGGCTAGGAAAAATAGCAATTTAACAAAAATCATAAAATTATGATACATAAATCAAAATTAATAACAATAATCACTTGTTTTGCCATCTTTCGCCATCACCCAATCGCCCACTGTCACCGCCGTTGCGGTTCTCTCCACTGATGGCATGTGCGGCGCCGTCCGTCTCTGCACCCGCTGTCTGTTCCGCCCACTCACCATGGATTTCATTTTCTGAGAGATCAAAAAATTGAATTATTCAAATTAATTTTTAAAATTTTGAAAAAATGTTTTTCATCTTCAGCAAAAAATGGCAATGCTATTGATATCACATTTGCCCCTACCCCAGTATCTAGCACAAATTATTTTTTTGTAAAACCAAAAATTCAAATTTGTTCATTTTTGATTTTTGATCGTCAAATGACCCATCATTATGATTGCCTATTTCCGAGGAATTCAAAAATATTTTTTTCAACATTTTTAAAATTAATTTAACAGAATCATTTTTTTGTCTTACGCAATCGTCCTTGCGCTATCGCTCGCTCGCTCACACTCACCCACTTGACCCTGCGCGCCGCCTCCTCCCTCTATCGCGCTTTCGCCATTTTTGATGACAAAATTTTGACAATTATGATAAAGCGCGCATTATCTTTTTCAAATGAATGCCTCCGGACCTAATGGTTTATGAGATCGTTGATAGCGTAAAATTTGGATTTTATCGAATATACATAACGTAAAATTAAAATTGTGTCCTTGCAGAAACACCTTACTATATAAAGAGGTAAACAAGGCTAAAGGGGGGGCCCCCTTCGGGGGCCCCAGGAAGGGAAAGGGAAGGAAGGGGAAGGCAAGGCAAGGCAAGGTAAAGGCATCAAGGAAGGATCAGAAGGATCGCAAAATCGAAAAGGATCGTCTATCGTTTTGTTGTTTATTTTCTTTTTGCCCGTTTTTCGTTTATCTTTTGACTATCATAATTTTACCGATAGAAAATAATTATTTTTTGTTATTATCTTTTCAAATAACCGACGATTTGCATATTATCAAAATCAAATCAAATACATATAATCGTTTTTTGACCCGCTTTAAAAATATTGGAATACATAAATATAATGGGGGCCCCTTCGGGGCCCCATGTAATTTGTTTTACGCTTTTATAAAATATAAGTAATAATGTTGCTTTTCAATATCGCGCATCTTTCGCCATCGCCTAATAAATCCTCGCCCGCTGCAATCGCTTATTGACCCGTTTCAAAGCATAACACCAAACACAAAAAAATATTCAAAGAATATGTACTAACACTAACACTGGGGCCCAGGAAAAATAGCAATTTAACAAAAATCATAAAATTATGTGATACATAAATCATCAAAATTAATAACAACAATCTCTTGTTTTGCCATCTTTCGCCATCACCCAATCGCCCACTGTCACCGCCGTTGCGGTTCTCTCGACTGATGGCATGTGCGGCGCCGTCCGTCTCTGCACCCGCTGTCTGGTCCGCCCACTCACCATGGATTTCATTTTCTGATGAGAGATCAAAAAATTGAATTATTCAAATTAATTTTTAAAATGTTGAAAAAATGTTTTTCATACTCAGCAAAAAATGGCAATGCTATTGATATCACATTTGCCCCTACCCCAGTTACTGGCACAAATTATTTTTTTGTAAACCAAAAATTCAAATTTGTTCATTTTTGATTTTTGATTGTCAAATGACCCATCATTATGATTGCCTATTTCCAAGGAATTCAAAAATATTTTTTTCAACATTTTTAAAATTAATTTAACAGAATCATTTTTTTGTCTTACGCAATCGTCCTTGCGCTATCGCTCGCTCGCTCACACTCACCCACTTGACCCTGCGCGCCGCCTCCTCCCTCTATCGCGCTTTCGCCATTTTTGATGACAAAATTTTGACAATTATGATAAAGCGCGCATTATCTTTTTCAAATGAATGCCTCCGGACCTAATGGTTTATGAGATCGTTGATAGCGTAAAATTTGGATTTTATCGAATATACATAACGTAAAATTAAAATTGTGTCCTTGCAGAAACACCTTACTATATAGAGAGGTAACAAGGCTAAAGGGGGGCCCCCTACGGGGGCCCCAGGAAGGGAAAAGGAAGGAAGGGGAAGGCAAGGCAAGGCAAGGTAAAGGTATCAAGGAAGGATCAGAAGGATCGTAAAATCGAAAAGGATCGTCTATCGTTTTGTTGTTTATTTTCTTTTTGCCCGTTTTTCGTTTATCTTTTGCCGATCATAATTTTACCGATAGAAAATAATTATTTTTTGTTATTATCTTTTAGAATAACCGACGATTTGCATATTATCGAAATCAAATCAAATACATATAATCGTTTTTTCACCCGCTTTAAAAATATTGGAATACATAAATATAATGGGGGCCCCTTCGGGGCCCCATGTAATTTGTTTTACGCTTTTGTAAAATATAAGTAATAATGTTGCTTTTCAATATCGCGCATCTTTCGCCATCACCTAATAAATCCTCGCCCGCTGCAACCGCTTATTGACCCGTTTCAAAGCATAAAACCAAACACAAAAAAATATTCAAAGAATATGTACTAACACTAACACTGGGGGCTAGGAAAAATAGCAATTCAACAAAAATCATAAAATTATGATACATAAATCAAAATTAATAACAACAATCACTTGTTTTGTCATCTTTCGCCATCACCCAATCGCCCACTGTCACCGCCGTTGCGGTTCTCTCGACTGATGGCATGTGCGGCGCCGTCCGTCTCTGCACCCGCTGTCTGGTCCGCCCCCACACCATGGATTTCATTTTCTGAGAGATCAAAAAATTGAATTATTCAAATTAATTTTTAAAATGTTGAAAAAATGTTTTTCATCTTCAGCAAAAAATGGCAATGCTATTGATATCACATTTGCCCCTACCGCCGTTACTGGCACAAATTATTTTTTTGTAAACCAAAAATTCAAATTTGTTCATTTTTGATTTTTGATTGTCAAATGACCCATCATTATGATTGCCTATTTCCGAGGAATTCAAAAATATTTTTTTCAACATTTTTAAAATTAATTTAACAGAATCATTTTTTTGTCTTACGCAATCGTCCTTGCGCTATCGCTCGCTCGCTCACACTCACCCACTTGACCCTGCGCGCCGCCTCCTCCCTCTATCGCGCTTTCGCCATTTTTGATGACAAAATTTTGACAATTATGATAAAGCGCGCATTATCTTTTTCAAATGAATGCCTCCGGACCTAATGGTTTATGAGATCGTTGATAGCGTAAAATTTGGATTTTATCGAATATACATAACGTAAAATTAAAATTGTGTCCTTGCAGAAACACCTTACTATATAAAGAGGTAACAAGGCTAAAGGGGGGGCCCCCTTCGGGGGCCCCAGGAAGGGAAAAGGAAGGAAGGGGAAGGCAAGGCAAGGCAAGGTAAAGGCATCAAGGAAGGATCAGAAGGATCGCAAAACAGAAAAGGATCGTCTATCGTTTTGTTGTTTATTTTATTTTTGCCCGTTTTTCGTTTACCTTTAGCCAATCATAATTTTACCCGCTTTCAAACTTAAAAATATTGGAATACATAAATATAATGGGGGCCCCTACGGGGCCCCATGTAATTTGTTTTACGCTTTTATAAAATATAAGTAATAATGTTGCTTTTCAATATCGCGCATCTTTCGCCATCGCCTAATAAATCCTCGCCCGCTGCAACCGCTTATTGACCCGTTTCAATGCATAAAACCAAACACAAAAAAATATTCAAAAAATATGTACTAACACTGGGGCCCAGGAAAAATAGCAATTTAACAAAAATCATAAAATTATGTGATACATAAATCATCAAAATTAATAACAACAATCTCTTGTTTTGCCATCTTTCGCCATCACCCAATCGCCCACTGTCACCGCCGTTGCGGTTCTCTCGACTGATGGCATGTGCGCCGTCCGTCTCTGCACCCGCTGTCTGGTCCGCCCCCTCACCATGGATTTCATTTTCTGAGAGATCAAAAAATTGAATTATTCAAATTAATTTTTAAAATGTTGAAAAAATGTTTTTCATACGCAGCAAAAAATGTCAATGCTATTGATATCACATTTGCCCCTACCCCAGTATCTAGCAAAAATTATTTTTTTTAAAATCAAAAATTCAAATTTGTTCATTTTTGATTTTTGATTGTCAAATGACCCATCATTATGATTGCCTATTTCCGAGGAATTCAAAAATATTTTTTTCAACATTTTTAAAATTAATTTAACAGAATCATTTTTTTGTCTTACGCAATCGTCCGCGCGCTATCGCTCGCTCGCTCACACTCACCCACTTGACCCTGCGCGCCGCCTCCTCCCTCTATCGCGCTTTCGCCATTGACTATTTTGACAATTATGATAAAGCGTGCATTATCTTTTTCAAATCAATGGCTCCGGACCTAATGGCCCGCCAAACCGTTATCAGCGTAAAATTTGGATTTTATCGAATATACATACCGTAAAATTAAAATTGTGTCTTTGTAAAAACACCTTACTATATAGAGAGGTAATAGCTGCGTGCCGTCGATCTTTGCACCAGGGCCGGCCCTTCTTCCCCGGCCTGCGCAAACACGCTCAACATCTGGGGTGCGTCTGCAGTACCTGCTGCGGGGTTGTTTTCACCCGGACACGCTGCGCACTTTGAGGCTCGTCTTCCTGTATTTCGTGGTCACCGCGAGGGAAAAATATTTATTCTGTCAAAGTTGTTTTTTTCCGCCGGCTCACTTTAAACTGGCCTGGCTGGGGACTTTGACTCTGATCCTCAAATGTCCCCGGGTGCCATCTCGTGTTCGAAGGCTGCGGTGGTCGATGTGAGTCACGCCTCGTTCCCGATCTCCCTCACAGGTGAGTCACCCAATGAGGCACTTGTGCTCCACGCCAGCCGTTCGGAACAACGCGTAAGTTCGGGGCTGGCTTCTAAGTTCTTACTTTCCTTGGCTGCTGCCAGCACGCGTGTCAGCTCAGGTGCTCCTCATGCTCGCTCTCCTTCGTCATCGATGCGTTCTAAGCGCCTGTCATAGCACGTGGACACTCCCCAAATTTGCCTGACTCGGGATTTGCTTTTAGAGCTGTAACTGCCAACTTTTCCATATTTATTACATTTTCTGGATGCGTATCTGATCTTTGCATTACTTTATAGTCTGATTGCGTCTGCGGGGGACTTTGCAGGGCCTGGCCGGTGACAGCTGTCGTCTGACTGATCCTCAGTGGCACTGCGAAGTGGCTTGTTTCTTCAGTCTGCCAATAATGCGTTTTACGGCGATTACTTTGTTTCTCGAAAGTTTCTTAATGACTCGGGGACCCGTCCGGTGGCAGGTGAGTGTTCGTTGAGACTTTACGCTGGCGCTGGCGCCTGTGATGCAACTGGATGAAGGCGATCACCGCGCCCGCGGTATTACCTGTGTGTGCCAGCTGACTGGCATTGCGGCACCTGAGATAAGAACATGGGGCGTCGTACGTCGTACATTTTCAGCCTAGCGATCGTCAGAACTTGCCTGCTGTCTGTTCGGCCTCAGCCCGAACTCTTCCAGTTTGACAACTGATCTCCTTACTTTTTTTACCCCGCGTTTTTTTGTCTTGTCATCACCTGGGCAGCGCTAGGCACTCACCGGTCGCAGGGACGATTTATCACACAGGGGTGCGTGCTCGCTCACTTATCGGGCGACGACTACGATGGAGACAACGATCAGGCAGAACAGCGCCACCGATAGCCGCCGCCGCCGCCGCCGCGTCCACGAGTGACTGATTATCAGACGCAACGGAGACGACGGTCGTAATAATTTTTTGTTTCATTTTTTTTGTATAGCATGATGAGGCATTCACTTTCTCTTTCTCTCTGCCAGGACATACGAAGGGGTGATGGATGGAGGAATAGGCAGGGCAGGGCAGGCGTTTAGGCAACCTGAACGCCTGCCAGACAACGAAGCCGTCCCGGCGTGATCTGCTACGCCCTGTTTTGGCTTGCGGAATGGACTGATTGCATCGACCCGACCGCAAAAATAGCATGCACCGCTGCAGGCAACAAACAACTCGAGATCCGTTGAATGTTGTTTTTCCGCTCTCTGATGCTTTCTCCGCTGCGGAAGCCAACGGTGCAAAATGTCTGCGTCCCCACAAGCTTGAACGGCAGGAGCAATGGTGGTTACGGTTGTTTTTTTATTACAAAGATGCGTCTCCGCAACAAAGAAGACCTGCAGGGAGCGGCATCGACCCTGCCGATTGTTCGGGAGAAGCAATTTATCGGTAGATCGCTTTGTTGCGCTGCTGCCTTCAGCTTGCCTTGCGGCTTGTTGTGGGGAGCAGAGCGTAAACGAACGTTTTTTTTGTCGAGTGAGGGCTCTGTCTACCCGGCTGCCTCGCAGACGAACTCCCAGACTCCTTCGACAAACATCCAGGCAGTCAGTCACTCGGCCAGTTGAGGGTCGTTTTTTTTTGTGCACCCTTAGCTTTTTTTTAATCGTTCTCCTCCTCCCTCGGAAGCCAAGCCGGCTGTATTTTTGTTGCCTGACAAAAAAAGAACGCAGCGAGAAGAGGGCGACGAAAACTACTCTCCTCGTGGATCGGTGGTCTATTTTGTTTTGGCTGCTGCTGCCAGCTGGATTTGTTGGGTTTGGGCGACTCTCGAGTAACTTTTGGGCTGCGTAGACTCTGCTTTCCGTCTACGTACTTTTTCCCGTGATCATTGGACTCCCGGGGGAGTTCAATTAGCTCTGAGGCGGGGGTTTGGCTTTGGATTGCTTCCTGTCAATCAGCATCACCTGCGCCTTTGTGTACATATGTACTGTCTGCCGTCGGTTATCAGTGCAAATCAGTGCAGCGCCGGCGCACTGATAGCGCCAGCCTCGTCTGGGGTGGATCCGCCCAGACAGTGTCGGTGACGAGGGTAGTTGTCTGTATCTGACCGGCCCAATCGGGTTTCGTACTTTTGCGCATGCATACTACAGTCGAGTATAAGAGTGCTCCGGGCCCAGGGTGGGGGTTCATCTTTCGGAAGGGTGTCTGTCGCTTTTTTTTGTCTGTTGCATTTTTTGCTACCGTCACCAACCAGCCAGCCAGCCGCGGCCCTGGCTGTTCTCCTCATGCATGAGTTTTTGTTCTTTTACGACGGACGCCGCCACTCTGTTCTTCTTCTTCATCGTTTCACACCCCTGCGCTACACGCGAGGAAGAGGTGGTTTTTTTGTCTGGTGTCTAGACAGGCATGTGAGGAGGTGCAACACGTCCCAGGGCAGCAGCGGGTGATTGAGTGCAGTACGCTTGCCTGCCAGCGGCCTGTCTGCGCACTGAAGAAACGAAACAAACGCCGCCACCAATGATACGGCGATTTCTGGTGACTGACTGACTGTGAGAAGCGAACAAAGAACACCAAAAAAAAGCACATTGCGTTTACGGCTTTCGGAAGTTTGAATGGCGACGACGACGCAGAACACGATGGAATTGAATGAATGGAGTTGGCTGGCTGGCGACCTTATTGCGTCTCGATCGGGCGCGGCGCAGGCGTTCATTCGCCAAAATGAATGAAAAAAGAAAGGTGCGCGGATTACACGACTGAGCAGTGCCGTTTTGGCTGTGTGGATATGTATATCGGCGGATTGGCTGTCTTTTAATCTGGTCTAAAAGCCTGCCTATACTCTTTCTCTCTTGCGTGGCATGGCAGGTCATTAGGATGATGGCTCGCCTTTTCTGTACACAAAACAAGAGGTATTAGTCGAGCAAGCACAGGTCGAGAGGATGCTTTGCCACGTGCGCGCGGCCCTCCATTGAATTAGGTAGGACTAGGGCTAAAGCTAGGGACTTCCCCACTCGCTGTTGCTACTCCCGCAACTGACTCACCGGGCTCACCTGTTCTTGACTCTTTTGGACCCATGAACCCCAAAGAAATCGGCTGCTAGCCGTGGACCTGACGGTCCACTGGTATCGTCGTCTGAACTTGTCGATTATCGCGAAAATTAGTCTTGAAGAGGCATCGTCGAGCAAACAATAGCTGGACTGGGAGCGCTGTCGTACGAGTGGCAAGGTGAGGAACCTTGCTTCTTGCCTCGAGTAGCCGCGCTCACCTCTCTGCCTCTTCACGGTTTACAATCCCCCTGATGACCATTACGACCACCGGCAGTAGCTAGCTCTGTGGGCTGGAGGCTATCGAGTCTGCAAAATCGCAGGAGCCCTGTAGAACGGACTCCTGGGCTTCTGAGTCCGGCTGCAACTCCCCTAGTCGATTGCTTTTTTTCGATGGTTGTTGACTTGTAACTTTTTTTTTCTTGGCTGGTCTCAAGGACGACGACCACTCGCTTTTTCTGCGCAAGATGATCCCCCGGCTGTGTGGCGTGTCCGTTGTCGAAATTAGGAACAACGACAGCTGCTGCAGAAGCGTCAGTTTTGGTGTCAGTTTTCGAGGACGTTTGTCTTCACGTGATCGTATTTTTATGGGTTCGCGGCAAATTTTCCCGCGCGTTTTTTCGACAAAATGTGTATCTATGATATTTTCCGCCTCGCAGACTTGTGTACGTCGTCGACATTTGGACTAAATTTTTTTTTGACTTGATTTTTTTTGCTGACGTAACAGAGCCTGTGATGATTTGGAATTGTTGGTACGGTTTCTCACGCATAATCTGTAGCTCCCGAATACGTTCATCGCTGTTTGCTACCTGTGATGATGGGAGCGAGGGGAACGCTGTCCCGCATGTTGATGAGGGGTGTGAAAATCCATTACACCAGGCACCAGACTTTGTTTGGTGCAACGAAAAGTTGTTTTTTGAAGTCGTGGCGTGGCGCTCTTTGTAACTCGGATCCATCGACTTCCCCCACCTCGTCTTGATGATGGCCATCTCCTCCGTGATGTGATCTCCTACTATCAGCCGGGGGACGACGACGCGGACGACGGCTGCCTGCTCAATGACCCCTCCCATCTGTTGCAACGGGGGCGGACGCGGACGACGGTCTCTCGGTGAGCTTGCGCGCAAACGACCACGCGCAGCGCAGCCGCGACGGCGGTGGTGGTGGCGGCCCTGCCCGTCCGTTGCAACAGTTTTGACTGACTAAACACTCGCCGACAACCGACCCCAATCGGCCAGCTGATGCGTTGGCTGTATGTACAAAACTTTTCTTTTTGCTTGCTTGTTTTTGGGGGCAAAGGGCATCTTTGCCGGGAGCCGACTTGCTCCTGACCGCCTGCAAGAGCAAAGAGTCCACGTAGGAGGGGGCGGTGGACCCCAAAATGTGCATCCGAGGACCCTGACTCAGGTGATTCCCTGCGCACCACCTGAGTCAACGGGTGCGGGTGTTCTGTAGCGCTTGCTTCTAAATGGTCGCGACCATCACCTCGATGTGCTCTGGGCTGGGCTGGCTACGAGGACCCCTCCTTTGTGGTTTGTGTGTAGTCATTTTTTCCCTCGGGTTGACGGACGGTTTGACGGATGAATGAATGCTTGCTTTTCTGACGACGACGATGACTTCCTCGCTGGTCTCCATCCATCCGAGCGGCGATCACTTGTCTCTCTCGGTCACCGCGCGGGTTGGGGTGGGGGGCGGAGGGCGTCAAAGCACCCCTCCACTTGCTTACCTAGCTCGAGAGGAAGAAAGGACTGACTTTTGCTTCCTTCCTCAAATCGCCCTTTAAGGGGGGATTGTTGGGGTTTGTGCGCTGTGAGTGAGGGCAAACAATGCCCCGTGTGTCTTTGACCAATTAATTTGCTGCTTTATTACTTGTTAGATCATTCGCTCCGTGCGTGAAACAGGCGAAACACCTGTTTCACGCGACGCCCTATTTGCTCGTCCTACAAAAACACATGCTGGAGCGCTTCGGGGTCACATGTGTTCGCAAGGACGTTTACGTTTTTGCGTGATAATCTATCTCATCGATTCTGCTTGAAACCTTCCCACAGATAGATATACTATACTCTGGACCGGCAATAAACTTTGTTGCGCAGGCTGCTGGGCTCAAGGTTACTCGCCTTTCGCTTTTTTTTTTCACTTTTTTTGTCGCCACTACCGAGGAACTCTGAAGCAGAGCGTCTTTGATTCGTGTGCTGAACGCAGCAGCATTTCCTTCAGTTTTTCATGAAGGTTGTGTTTTTTGCTCGTCCGGGGCGACGAAGACGATGAAGAAGAAGAAGATGATGAGATCATAGAGGGGATGGTGCATGAGAGAGAGGGGCGCGCGGTTGATTAAGAAGTCTCCAAGGGATCACAGCTATAATTCCTACTCTAATCACTCATTATTTAATTTTTGGTCGCTGTGGGCTTGCTTTGCCGGTGGGGCTAACGACAGAGGGCCGGCCGGCTCTGCCTCGGGGAGGATGACAACCGCGAGGCAGGGGCGAGGAGGAGGAGAGGGGGAACGCCTACAATACAGCCGAGCTCTGTATAATCATCAACGAAACCAATGGAATGAAAGCAACGAGGCACATCAGCTTGTGAAAACCTCTGCCACGTGCGAAAAAATGACTGCGCCGACCGGTGACGACCGTGCATGAAAATGCTGACTGCAGGGATCCTGAATTTGACGAACGAATAATAGAGCGGTGCGCGCTCGCACCTGCCACGTCGTCGTCGATGCCTGCCGTTCCCGTTCTGCGGGGGCAGCAACGTGTTCGTTCGTTCACTCGCCGAGAGCCAAACCACTTGTTTTTGCGCGTGTCCCCGTTTTTGGCTGATCCTGCAGACTAC
>CAXAKE010000018.1:0-11877 GCA_963969345.1 Turbatrix aceti
CATCAAAAGACAAAAACTAATTTTGTAAAATCACGCTTAAATTCAAATTATCGTGGTGAGACCACCCAAACGCTAAAAACTGGTCTCAAAACGATAATTTAGATTCGATCGTAAAAGTACTTACATTCCCATTTTTTAGTCCTCTTTGAGATAAATTTTTTTCCTGACTACCGAAAATGACTGCCCAGGAGTGGCTTATAGTTCTCCCAGGCGTATAGCATCAATTCTTGTGTCAACACAGAATTCATCCACGCTGACGACTCCGAAGGGCACTGGCATCCCGTAGAGTATGCTCGTAGTAGTATGCCAAATGACTAGTGTACTATCTATCTGCATACAACGACTTGAGCATGTGCATACTATGTCATCATTGTCAAGGACAAGGAAATACTTGAGCCAAGCAAGTCCTTGAAATTAGTTCGTTCTATCGTTACTTACTATGTTAGTTTGGGGGGCCCAGTCTGATGACTAATATGCATTGTCAGACAGACGGATTGCCAGAGGGCAAACAGAGGCTGAGGCTGAAGCTGAGGCTTACTTTTCTTTTGTTTCATTTGCGTTTTTTTCCGTGGAAGAAAGTTCAACTGGATGAATTTTGAAAAGTCACAGGATTATTTAGGATTGCTATGGGATTTTGTTGGTCCAAAGTAGAAAAAAAATATGTATAATTCAAAAACCAATTTTTTTTATTTTTTAAATTTTGTTAAATCGCCAAAAATTTGGTAAAAAAATATCTAAAAATTTAAAAATTTTCCACTTGGGGGCATAAAAGATCGTTTGGTTGCGACAATAATCTAAAAAATATAAAAAAATTTTACAATTTTTAAAATTTATACTGAAATTATCGGGACGAAATCAAATTAGAACAAAAGTCGATACTCTGTCTCGCAACGAGGAACAAAATTTCCCGTCAAAATACAAAGTTACAGTAAAAAAAATCAAAAAAAAGTTGTTGTTTTTTTCTAATAAAAATTTTTAAAGCAGATTTAAAAATGACTGGAATACGGTAAGAAATTCTACGACAAAAAAATATCAAAATGCAAATTTTTTTCGTTAGAAAAAAAGTAGCAAATTTTTTTTTAAATTTATATTGGTCTAGTTTAGACAAATCACGCTCTGACGACGACAAAGTCGCTCAAACTGTTGCACTATTGGGTCAATTAAAGCCAAAATACATAGTTGTCAGAAATCACTCAACCAAAAGCAAAAAGAGAAAAAAAACGTGCGTTTTGGACACCAAAGTTTGACTTTACGCTTCTTTTTTCCTCCCCCTCAAAAAAAGAGAGGCGTTAGTGAGGAAAAAAAGGTTATGTGGAAAATTATTCATTCTGGCACATGCTTCAAGTAATTCTTACTCCTAGACTTCTCAAAATCAGTAAAAGTGAGTTCCGGGAATTATAGATGCAAGAATAAGAGTTGTGGTTCGAAAACTGGTTTTGGGAGAGGGTTTAGGCTAAATGACCCCGATTTGCACTACTCAGGCAAATGCCCCAACACTTTGGCTCTGTTGATAACCCTAACGTCATTAGAAAAAAAAAGTAGATTAAGGCTTATTTTCAACAAAAAAAATGGAAGTTCAGGCAGGGGGTATAGGGAAGTGCCGGCGGCTAAGTGCTCTTGCAAATGAGTGTAATAAAAAAAAGAGAGAGAAAAGATAGAAGATAAAAAAGAAGAAAAGAGACTGGTGTGAGAACAATATTGTTAATCAGCGCGCCGTTGCTCATTTCACAATCCATCTTGGCACTTGGATAACCGGGCTGTGACGACATGGCACCGAGAGTCTGGAAAAAAGAGGGGGGGGGGTGATATCGCCTATTCGTCATTCATTTGGAACGAACAAACGAACGTGATAAAAACTAAACATCAAATTCTTGTAAAAATGGAAAAAAAGAAGAACATGATGTTTGAATGAAAAAAAAATGTTTCATTAAGAGACAGTCCACGACAGGATTTCGGACCGAGGACAAGGCTTTTTTACACTTTCAAATGTTTTGAGCCAGAATTGTTCCCCACCCCTAGGAAGGTCTAAAACCGCGATACACAGATTTTTAAAAAAATCGGAATCTGTAGTTTTGGCTTCTGAAAGGTTTTGACACAAGTTAATGCCACGCACTGCGTTCAAGAGGAAAAGAGCTGAAAAATTTTTTAGGGGGGTTTTGGGGGAAGGGGAACACGATGTCGTAGTCAGATTTTTTTTATCGTTACGGTAAGTGCCACTTTTAGGCAAATTTTTTTGGTTTTTTGGCTACCATTGATTGGGTTTTCAGAGGTGCCAACATTGGTATATCCTATCTTCTTCCCCGTGTTTTTACGCCTCGAATGATGTATAACACAAAATTTTGAAAGGGGGATAAAGTTGTCATTTTGGGCTATTTCCGCCGCGCACTCGAGTAAAAAGCGCGCGCACTGTCTCTTTTTTGCCTCGCAGGTCGAAAAAATGATGCGCGCGCACGTAAAAGGAGTCGACTTTGAAAAATTGCCCTGAAGCCAGTTTTTGTTTTTAATGCTTGCGGTTACTTTGTTGGGTTTGGGCATGTCCCAAAGATTGTTTTCAGCTACTCGTGCTTTTTATTGCATAATTTTCCGATCAGTGACGGCATTGGAAAGTTCATGTTTCTATTGTCGCCTGTAGCACTGTGCAAAATTAAACGACAAAAATGGCAAGTAGGTTAAGACAATCTTTGGGACATGCCCAAACCCAACAAAGTAACCGCAAGCATTAAAAACAAAAACTGGCTTCAGGGCAATTTTTCAAAGTCGACTCCTTTTACGTGCGCGCGCATCATTTTTTCGACCTGCGAGGCAAAAAAGAGACAGTGCGCGCGCTTTTTACTCGAGTGCGCGGCGGAAATAGCCCAAAATGACAACTTTATCCCCCTTTCAAAATTTTGTGTTATACATCATTCGAGGCGTAAAAACACGGGGAAGAAGATAGGATATACCAATGTTGGCACCTCTGAAAACCCAATCAATGGTAGCCAAAAAACCAAAAAAATTTGCCTAAAAGTGGCACTTACCGTAACGATAAAAAAAATCTGACTACGACATCGTGTTCCCCTTCCCCCAAAACCCCCCTAAAAAATTTTTCAGCTCTTTTTCTCTTGAACGCAGTGCGTGGCATTAACTTGTGTCAAAACCTTTCAGAAGCCAAAACTACAGATTCCAATTTTTTTAAAAATCTGTGTATCGCGGTTTCAGACCTTCCTAGGGGTGGGGAACAATTCTGGCTCAAAACATTTGAAAGTGTAAAAAAGCCTTGTCCTCGTCTCCCCCTTGTTCCTAAATCCTGTCGTGGACTGCCTCTTAAAACACAGTTTTTTTTTAATTTGCAGTGTTACTATTTTGACTACAGCTACAGTAATCCGTCCATTTTACGGCGCAAAATAAAAAAATGTTACAAACTGACTTTAGAAAAAACCGATATGAATAAAAAATTTAAATTTAAATTTTGACACAAAACATGACAAAAATTTGTCACAAAGAAAATTCGAAAATTTGGGGTTCGAGATTTGGTAAAAATTATTTAAAAAAAATATTATTTTCTATTTATTTGTTCACGAACACGGTAATTAATGTTTGCGTTTGTTTTGGAACAAAAAACCAAATTCGATATTATAATAGAATTCCGCCCCATAATAAAATTCATAGCACCTTATCCCCCCCCAAAAAAAACAGCCATTCAATTCAGCCTTTGGTATACAGTATATATACCAACTTTTTGACATCAGGAACCAAAATCATATTAATTTTATTTCCCTGCTTTTTGCTCACCAAATGACAAATCAACATGAAAGAAAAACAAAATTGGATAAAAAAGGGACCAAATAAAGTTAGAAATTTATGAAAAATGACCCATAAAATTCATGAATGGGATAATAATATAGTTAAGCGCGTTACCGCTTGCACGGAACCATTCATTCTGCAGAAAAAACGGAATAATAAAACAAAGACATATTTAATTTATAAAAAATGGTCGTTCGTGACACTTGTAAACTTTTCTTATTCTACAGCCTCTCATACTTGAATTTTAATTTTTAAGGCTGACTGCCAAGGGTTCAAGAAGGTTGGATCTGTTGGGGAAAACAAGCTGTATAAACGTAAAAAAATTCGAGAAATGAAAAAATACGATAAAAAAATTTGAGAAAAAAAATTTAAAAAATAGAAATGCGCACGCTTTTAAGGTAAAGCTTTCGTCGTGAGACCACAATACCTGGTCTCAAACGGAAACAATAAATTTTCCGCGCGAGACAGTATTTTTTTGGCAAAAAGTATGTTTTTTTACTTTCTTTTCATTTTTGGTTATCTTCTGTAATTTTTTTTAAACGAAAATTTTTTAACGTCCAGGGAATGAAAAATAATTAGGAACACAAAAACACAACTACATACTCCTCCCTCGCTTGCTCGTTTGCAAGATGAACTCACGTTTTTTTTCAATTTTAAAAACACAGACTGGTCTTTAATGCAAGCGTAAATTTTTTGTTCAACTGCACACTCAATTTTCAGGAGAAAAAAAACAAGACACAAAATGAAAAAAAAATTAAGCGTTCCCTTTTTTTGATTGACAGAATTGAATGCCACGGCATTGTTGCATGTTGCCATTTCCGTCGACAGATGACGACAACCCCGGACCGATGACGAAGTGTTGCAGTGGAGCGCATCGTGATTCGACCCACTCAAAAAAAATTATTTGTGCTTTTGTTGCTTTTGTAGCGACCGTTTATGGCGCATAGACGGTTGCTACAAAAGGTGGTCGTTGGTTGTCGTTGAACTTTCAGAGAGTCAAAAAAAGACTGTACTGTGCTTTGAGTCTTGGGAGTTTATTTACGGAGTTTTACACTTCATTGCCCTGTTTAAGACTTTTTAGGAAATAAAGATCATAAAAAACGGCTGTCAGGAAAAGAATAAAAATATACGTCTGTGATGATGAAAATGTTTTTTGATCTTACAAAGGCTTTTTGAGGTGATTCAAGATGAAAATAATTTCATAGGGGTATAAACAAAATATTTTAAAATAAAAAAAACAGGTGATTTCCATCGAAAAGGGGTTTAAAAAAACCTAATTTGTCGAAATAGTAAATAATTCTATTTTAGTATTTTTGGTAGAACTTTGTTTTTTTTTAATTTTTTTGGATTCTCTCGAATTATACAGGAAAGACTATTGGAACGTCAAAATAAAAAAAATACTCTGTCAAACAAAAAATTTAATTTTTAATGACGAAAAAGTTTTTTGAAATTTGAAATTTGAAACTGATATAGCGTCAAATTAAGCAAAATCAACCCAGAACACAAATAACTTTTTTTGGGAGAAAAGAGTGAAAATGAAAACCAAAACCCAACCCATGACCGAATTGAATTGCAATTATCGTAATCCGATGACCAGTAATCATTGGGAAAAAGAGATTTTCTTACATCCTGTCTACTCGATCACGAGTCCGAGACGGAAGGAGTCTAAAAGGGCGAATTTCGTGTCAATGGCAACGCTGAAAATAAATAGAAAGCGACAAAAACAAACTTTTTCTTTCCACAAATTTTTTTTTGGGCGATGCATTATGTTTTTGGTCTTTTTAAAGAGCAGACTGGTGGGTGTCGGATGACGACCATAAAAAATGAAATTGGGTACTCCGGAAGACAAAAAATGGTATACAAAATTTTTGAATGAAAGTTTCAGAAAAAAAATACAGTAATTTTTTCCAATTTCAATTTTTGAAGTGAAATTAAACACCAAAATCAAAGCTTTTTTGGAGAGAGGAAGTGATTTTTTTCGTGGGCAAACAAAAATGCACGAACGCAGAATAATAAAAATATTTGTAATAAATACATATTATGTATATTTATGTGTCCCACACGCATAACACAATTATGCAAAAGAGACAAGGAACAAAATTAGAAGCTACTTGTGATATTTTTTATGAATTTTTATCCTAATGAGCTTCCATGAAAAAAAAGTTAGACTCTGTGATTTGGCGAAGTTTTTTACAATTGTTTGCACGTCATGAATCAAAAACTACTGCAACTATGGAACCAAAAACATCTTTTTTTATGCAAAGTCAGTGAAAAAAAATTTAAAAACCGAACAACACTACTCACAACACTACTAATGTAAGAATTGTGATGAAAATGGCGAAGAGCACGCTATCGATAACAATAATAAAGAAATATTGCTCACAAAAAAATAAAAATAATACATTGATGTATAAGTGTGCTGAATACATTTTTGTATCGAAAATAATACATTAGACGTATGAAAACAAAAAAACGTATTTTTATCAATACAAAAAAAATGTATTTTTATTCAAACACGAAAATGTATACATTTCAATACATTTCTATATTTCACACACCCTAGTAGGGTAATTTTATTGTTTAGCGGAGTCTCAAAGCGAATGCTACGATCGACTCGCTGCAATTGCTCGCCAAATAAAAATTTGGATAGCATCGTTTTTTTTGTCTGTTGTTTTTTTGACGCACGCATTCTCTGTAATTGTTGTTTCTTTTTGCGTGACTTTTCGCGTTTCTCTTTCAAACTACTTCGGCAACTTTCCCAAAACGAATGCAACCTATGGAGCTAACCTGCTGTCGACTTTGGTATGTTTTTAACATTTACAAATTTTCTGTTTGTTTTCATACCTTTTTTATTTTAAAGCCAAACAAGTTTCACCCACTTTTACCTTTTTGTGCGATTGTGATCTAAGTTTTTGCGAATTGTTAGATAGAGTTGCAATGATGTCGATAGCTGGGGTGCTTTGATTGGCCTCACAATCGCAGAAAATGGTAATAAAGGGGGTTGAAATTCATTTGGCATCAAATTTTTAAATCGAGATAATTTTTGAGCTTAAATTTTGTTTTCAGCATGCAGCAGGTAACATAAAATTGCGCTTCAACAACGCATCTGTGCTTCGCTTCACACTGTCTGTAAGTTTCGGAAAAAACTCAAAGACCAAAATTATGTTCACGTTTTTAGGTAAAGCGGCTGCAATCAAACAACTTCAAGCCCTTATGTGATTGAAAAACAAATTAACTTCGAAGTCGAGGTCAGATTCCCGGCGATCTTCCAAGAAAAGACAAGCTGTCGCAACCGACGCGATATTCAAGAAGACGGTTGTCCTCATTTTTTTTACTTTTTGCTTCGGGTTGTTTTATATTTTCTTGTTTTTATATGATTGTGTTAATAACTGAAACAAGATCTTCGCAGCCCTTCGGGCTGCGGAGATCTTGACGAATTAGACGAAAAGAAGAACGAAAAAAACGAAGAAAAACGATTTAGAACGAAGTAAAACGAAGAAAACGAACTAAAACGATTTAGAACGAAGTAAAACGATTTAGAACGAACAAAAACGAAGAAAACGAACTAAAACGATTTAGAACGAACAGAAACGACCTAAAACGATACAAAGACGATGCACAACGATATAAAACGACCCAAACGATGAAGAACGATCAAAAACGATATTAGACGACTCGCGACGAAAAAACGATTCCAACGAATCCTACGACGAAAACGAATTAGGACGATAAATGATTAAAACGAATTCAAACGACAAAACACGAATCGGCTTTCGGCTACGAACGCAGACGCTAAACCGAATGACATCTTTTGGAACTACTCTCAAATTTCGAAAGCTTCATTTGTAAGCACCCAAACGGACACGATCAGTGATGCAAAAAAACTGAACCGCTCGGGTACCCGACCCAAAACCCAAATTTTTGCATACCCGCCCAAGAATCGGGTCAGGTTGGGTCGGGTCAGGTTTTCGGACGGGTACCAGACAGCACTGGACACATCGGATTTGTTGGCATTTGTCAAATCCGATCGAAAGATCTATGACATTCATTTGCCTCGAAATTAAAATTAGCAAATCCCGAAAATCCGGGTCTTCAGGTCTGTGGGGGCAGGTATCCACTGGTTGTCAAGAGTCGGGGTTTATTCACTTACAACACAAAGGGACAAACCCGGCCGACTCTTGACAACCAGTGGATACCTGCCCCCACAGACCTGAAGACCCGGATTTTCGGGATTTGCTAATTTTAATTTCGAGGTCGTTAATACCTTCGGATTCTCAAAACTCAGGTTTTTTCAATGTTTTCCACGGCCTGGGCTCGGCCAATTGGATTTAAAGGTTTGAACCGGTCGAAAAAATGACCGTTGGCCGGGCAATAACTAATCGGCCCGGTTCGTGCACGGGGAAACACCAGCATCACCTTGACCGGGCCGGGCCATACCCAAATCGGGTCATTATTTCGGGCGGGATCGATATCGTGTACCTGAAGGCCTTGCCGTAGTTTTTTTTTAAATTCGTGGGTTCGCTCCGCTTCTTTTTTTTGACATTTACCACTCGGAGGCGGTCAGAAACCGTGAAATTTCAAATAACTTTTTTTTGAAAAATTGAAAGATGCGGACTGCCCTTCGGGATGCTACGACAAACTCGATCAAAACGACAAAAAAAGGATCCACCACGGTCAAAAAGCAATAAAAACTGATTTTGAGACGATGCGACAACAATGGAAAACGATTTGAGACGTCTTACAACAAAAAACATTTTTGTTGCCAAAAAGATTCAAAACGAATCACGAAGGCAACAAATCAGCACCATAGCCTCCGACTCAGATTTCTACAACAGTCAAAAAAGATCTGAAACACAACGAAAACGACTCGAAACAACTCTTACCTAAAACGCATACATGAATAAACACGATGAAAAAACAACATTTTTGACGAAAAAAACGATTGAACGAATCACGAATGCAACGATTTGGCCTGCGGCCACGATTTTTACGTCAAAAAACGATCCAAAACGAATTTTACGATAAAAATGACACAATCTTACCAAAAAACGACCAAAACGATTTGAAACGACTGAAAACGAAAAAGAAATAAGCCTATTGCCACGATTTTTACGATTGAACGACTTTCACGACGAAAAACGAACGCACACGCATAATGATGGAGACACGGACGCACGCGACAAAAACGTCATTTTATTGACCTTTATGCAAATTTGATTACTTTGTTGGAGATTTGTGATCAAAATTTTGACATATTTGGAATCCTCTCGTTGAGACGGTTCGACGGATACCACTCAAAACTTTTGGAGGTTTTTGGCACAATTTATGCCATTTTTGACAACTTTCTCCTCACTTTTTGATAAAAATTGCGTTTATTTTGGAATCTACTCGTTAAATGCAATCGAATAGCTATACTCATGTGCCTCGGAAATGAAATTTGTGTATTTCAGATAAAGCCGGATTTAAGCTTATCCGTTGATCCGATAAAAAAATGAGGTACCATTTCGTGATCCCCATGTTCTAGCGCATCTTTTAAGACTATACCCGGTACCCAGAGCTTTCATTTGCGTACGTACATATGGACACATTTGCTTTTAGACGGGTGTAACAAGTGCACCGCGGCCCTATGGGCCGCTAATGTATGTTTAAACGGAATGTCAAAAACGTAAAGTAAAAATGTTGAAAAAATGTTGAAAAAACGTTCAAAAACGTCCAAAAATGTCAAAATTACGTTCAAATGTATGCAAATGTCATGAAACGTTCTCTCGCAACGAAAGAACGAACGTTGGTACGTTCGGAGCCAACGAACGTAAAGACGGCATGTTAGAAATGTAAAGTAAAAATGTTTAAAAAACGTTCAAAAACGTCCAAAAATGTCAAAATTACGTTCAAATGTATGCAAATGTCATCAAACGTTCTCTCGCAACGAAAGAACGGAACAGAACGCCAATAGTAATGTTTGTGCCCTGCGGGCAAAGTGGACGCCCCCAACGAACATGTACGTTCGGATCCAACGAACGTTGGTACGTTCGGATCCAACGAACGTTGGTACGTTCAGAGTCAACGAACGTTGATACGTTCGGAGCCAACGAACGTAAAGACGGCATGTTAAAAACGTAAAGAAAAAATGTTTAAAAAAAGGTTCAAAAACGTCCAAAAAATGTCCAAATGTATGCAATTGTCATCAAACGGTCTCTCGCAACGAAAGATTAGACGGCATGTTAGAAACGTAAAGTAAAAATGTTTAAAAAACGTTCAAAAACGTCCAAAAATATCAAAATTACGTTCAAATGTATGCAAATGTCATCAAACGTTCTCTCGCAACGAAAGAACAAACGTTGGTACGTTCGGAGACAACGAACGTTGGTACGTTCGGAGACAACGAACGTTGGTACGTTCGGAGCCAACGAACGTTGATACGTTCGGAGCCAACGAACGTAAAGACGGCATGTTAAAAAGTTGAGCTTATCCGTTGATCCGATAAAAAAATGGGGTACCATTTCGTGATCCCCATGTTCTAATAAAAACGTAAAGAAAAAATGTTTAAAAAAAGGTTCAAAAACGTCCAAAAATATCAAAATTACGTTCAAATGCAAATGCAAATGTATGCAAATGTCATCAAACGTTCTCTCGCAACGAAAGAACGGAACAGAACGCCAATAGTAATGTTTGTGCCCTGCGGGCAAAGTGGACGCCTCCAACGAACGTCAAAAACGTCCAAAAATATCAAAATTACGTTCAAATGCAAATGCATATGTATGCAAATGTCATCAAACGTTCTCTCGCAACGATAGAACGGAACAGAACGCCAATAGTAATGTTTGTGCCCTGCGGGCAAAGTGGACGCCTCCAACGAACGTTGGTACGTTCGGAGCCAACGAACGTAAAAACGAAACGTAAAAACCGAACGCACAAAAACGTGTAATGTTGGTGCCCTGCGGGCAAAGTCGACGTTTTCGAACGAACGTAGAAAATCGAACGATCGCAGAAACGTAAAAAAACGAACGCACAAATACATAATGTAACGACGGACGCACACCGACGCACGTAAAAAAAAACGTCAATTTATGCACGTTTTTGGCATTTTTGACAACTTTGCCGTCGATCAACCATAAAACGGGATACATGGTTGAAATCGTCTCGTCAAATGCAATCGAATAGGGATACTCATTTTATCCGGAAACGAAATTTGCGTACGTCTTTTTGGACACGATTGCTTTTAGGTCCAATTTTTGCTCGTTTTTGGCATTTTTGACAACTTTGCCGTCGGTCAACCATAAAACGGGATACATATTTGAAATCGTCTCGTCAAATGCAATCGAATAGGGGTACTCATTTTATCCGGAAATGAAATTTGCGTTTTTCGGATAAAGCCGGATTTAAGCTTATCCGTTGATCCGATAAAAAAATGAGGTACCATTTCGTGATCCCCATGTTCTAGCGCATCTTTTAAGACTATACCCGGTACCCAGAGCTTTCATTTGCGTACGTACATATGGACACATTTGCTTTTAGATGGGTGTAATTTTTGCTCGTTTTTGGCATTTTTGACAACTTTGCCGTCGGTCAACCATAAAACGGGATACATGGTTGAAATCGTCTCGTCAAATGCAATCGAATAGGGGTACTCATTTTATCCGGAAATGAAATTTGCGTTTTTCGGATAAAGCCGGATTTAAGCTTATCCGTTGATCCGATAAAAAAATGAGGTACCATTTCGTGATCCTGATGTTCTAGCGCATCTTTTAAGACTATACCCGGTACCCAGAGCTTTCATTTGCGTACGTACATATGGACACATTTGCTTTTAGATGGGTGTAATAAATTATGTCTAAAACGAATACCGTGGAACAACAACGAGGGGACGGTGGCCTAAAAAGCAGCTGCAAGCAAAACGCATTCGACGCGCTTTGCCAAGCCGAATACTATTCATTTTTGTTCATTTTTTAATACAAGCAATGTATTATTTGTGATACGAAAAAATGTATAGTTCGGCTGAACTATACATCGCTGTATTGAGCACTCAATGTATACATTTTTTTTTCGATATTAATACGTCAGTGTATTAAATTCTATACACTGTTTTTTGTGAGT
>CAXAKE010000020.1:0-10133 GCA_963969345.1 Turbatrix aceti
TGTCGCGTCACGCGAAGTATTCGAACTTCCCGCGTTCTGGTCTCGAGGCGAAATGGAGGAGCGCGTGCGCATCGAGCTCAACCTCGGCCCGATACTCTGGAAACTTCGCGACTAATCAACGAAGGCGAACGTTCCCACAGATCTCCTCTTGTATCTTCGAGAATATTCTGCCCCGACTCGTATATAAGGCTCTCTTTCTGCCCCTGATTGTCTTTGGTTATTGTATTGTGGATATTGTTGTTGTTGGTTATTGTCTGTGTTATTCTGTGTTGGGTGTTCCAATAAACCTCTGTGCTTTACTCCTGTGTGCCCCACGTAGAGCGACACTAGCGACCAGCTAACCTCATCGCCTGGTCCTAACGCTCGCTCTCCCTTCTTGGACCAGCTAACCTTATCGCCTGGTCCCACTCGTTTCCTCCGACCGGCAACTCGGTGCCCGGTCATCTCACTCATCACCTACACCCACGGGCGCGTGTAGGAATCTCCTGGGTGAGTTCCTCTTTCTCTTTGGTTCTCGGTCGCTTGCCGCCTCGTTCTAGGCAACGCGACACCCGCGCCACCACCCCAACCCAACCGGGAGCCTGGTGTGCTCCCACATTGTGGTGCATCGGCCTCGATCGACCCTGAAAGACCCGCGTGGCAACAATGAGCAACGATCCGTACTTCCCCAAGCGGCATCAACTCAAGTGCATTGCGACCGATCCCTCATCCGCGGCAGACTCGCAGCAGCAGACCGCCTACAACATCGCGATCCAGCCCAAGATGTCCGGTCAACAGATGAAGATCGACCTCAGCACTCTGCCTGTTGGTACCGGCCGCCTGAACCTTGTGATCAACTACCCGAACCAGAGCCTTCGACCATCGACCGACGCCATCCCGGTCTTCGATGGTTACGCGGCGGACTTCGGCATGTTCTGGAACCTCTTCGAATCTATCCACCTCGATCAATCGATCCCTGTCCAGACGAAACTCAACGTGCTCTTCAGTAAGTTAGGTCCGAACGTCAGGAAGAACTTCCGAGCATATGGTTCGACAACCGCCAACTACCACCTCATCGTCAACGAGCTCCGCGCTACCTACGGCAACCCTACGGCGGCAATCGAGGAACTCAGCGAACGGCTGTACGAGCTGCCCATCCACGACAACAAGCGCACGGATGACCTGCAGACGTTCCGGACGATCCAGAGCATCGTCAACCAACTCGAATACCTGGGAGCTGACATCGACAACTTCATGGTTTTCAAGGCTGTTAGTCAACGCATCCCGTCCCGCATCTTCGACGAGATCATCAAGCGGCGGACGCCCAGGACAACGAAGGAGTACATGGCGGCGGCCACCGAGATTTTCCACTCCCTCGACGAACTCGAAAGGGCGTATTCCCGTTTGACAGCGCCTCGTCAACGCCACGAGTCTCTTCGTCCTCGCTTCCCGAACCGTCGGTCGACCACGCAGCGCTGCATCTTCTGTGGTAAGCACGCTGGCAACCAGGACTGCCGCTCAGTGCCTGCGATGGACGAACGACGACGCATCCTGCAGACTCAACGACGTTGTTTCCGGTGCCTGTCCACCGATCATCTCTCTTGCGAGTGCCAGGCAGTGTGCTCCAAGTGCCAAGGTCACCACCATGCGTACATCTGCTCTCCAGTGCCAGATCAACAACAACAGCAGCATTGGCCTCCTGTCATCCCTGAGCAGCAAGCTCACTTGGTTTCGACCGTCATCACGACGCCACAGCATCGTGTACGCTGTGCGACGCCTGACAACCACCACGAAGAAATCATCCCGGCTAAGGCAGCTACAATGGTTCAAAACCCCGCAACTCAGCTGACAAACTCGGTCATTGTCGGCACTGTGGTGATGGCAGAAGAAGACAAGACCTGCCACAACTCCGATTCTCTCAAGACCCTCAACGCTCCGGAAGTCTCCGAAGACACCACAGTCAAGGTCGACGACAACGTCGCAATCGACAACGAAGACGCTGTTGCTCTCCCTGACGCAACTATCGACGAGACGATCAATCTTCCAGCCCGGCTTCCAACGACAGTCGGCAACGACAAAGAACTCAATTGCTCGCAACCGTCAACCGTCGACGAGGATCGTCTACCGCATCCCGACAAACAACGGCTTATCGCTTCCATGGGCCGTTCTGTCGCGCGTTCTCAACGTTTCTTTGACAGCTTGCCTTCCGAACACCGGTCAAGGATCATGACTGGTCGCAAACCTCACATCGACCTCCCCATCGTTCGGGCGAACGACAACATCCCGCACGTCCTTTCCGGCGGGAACTGGAAGGAAGCGCCGCCTCCCGACATCCGCTGGCCTCCCGAATTCGACAGGACCGGCCCCGACAAGGCTACGACGACATCAGCATCGGGCTTACATCGTCGTAGAAGATAACCGCTCCGCTCCACGGGCCCCCCGGAGGGTTCCTTCCTTTCGGAAGGAAAAATCTTCCAACTGGAGCTCACTTCCTTGGTGAGTTCCTTTCATTTGGTTTCTCGGTCGCTTGCCGCTCTGTTCCAGGCAATACGACCCCCTGACATCGCCTATCTGCACGCTCGGAACTCAGACACGTCGACCTCGAGCTCCCCCGACACTGATCGCCAGAACCGCGCCTACCACCGACATCGTAGCCACTTCGTCTCCGCCTCCGGCTCCCCCCCCCCCGGGAGTGTCGCGTCACGCGAAGTATTCGAACTTCCCGCGTTCTGGTCTCGAGGCGAAATGGAGGAGCGCGTGCGCATCGAGCTCAACCTCGGCCCGATACTCTGGAAACTTCGCGACTAATCAACGAAGGCGAACGTTCCCACAGATCTCCTCTTGTATCTTCGAGAATATTCTGCCCCGACTCGTATATAAGGCTCTCTTTCTGCCCCTGATTGTCTTTGGTTATTGTATTGTGGATATTGTTGTTGTTGGTTATTGTCTGTGTTATTCTGTGTTGGGTGTTCCAATAAACCTCTGTGCTTTACTCCTGTGTGCCCCACGTAGAGCGACACTAGCGACCAGCTAACCTCATCGCCTGGTCCTAACGCTCGCTCTACCCTTCCCGGACCAGCTAACCTTATCGCCTGGTCCCACTCGTTTCCTCCGACCGGCAACTCGGTGCCCGGTCATCTCACTCATCACCTACACCCACGGGCGCGTGTAGGAACCTCCTGGGTGAGTTCCTCTTTCTCTTTGGTTCTCGGTCGCTTGCCGCCTCGTTACAGGCAACGCGACACCCGCGCCACAACCGAAATCCAGCCGGGAGCCTGGTGTGCTCCCACACTGCCAAATGACTTCAAAAAAGAATAAACGTGATTTTTGAAATCGTGTTAACAAACTTTTCCAAATATGTTATTTGATTTTGTTTGGTAAAACAGTCCAAAATTTTAATTATTTATAAATAATTAAAAAAATTTAAAATTTAGGTAAGTTTTACAAAAGTGACAAACTTTTTCTTGCGAACTACATTTTTCTCAAGTCCCCCAAAAACACCCATTTTCCAAACTTTTTTTTACTCTAGCAAACAAAATTGGTGAATTTTTTCTTTATTTACGATAAAAAAATCGACTTTTAGCCAAACCCATCACGTAATAATATATAAATAAATAAACTCAATTTTTTACCCCACATGACCCCAATAGAAAATTAATCTTTATTATTTTAAAAACACAAGCCAAAAAGTAAATCTACGAACAGTTATTGAGCTCCTTGCAGAGAGCTTTGACACCAAGGTTTTGGTCGTTTGTGAAGCGAGTCACGAGTTCCGGCAGGTTTGCTGGGGCAAAAAGTTGGAAACAAGACCGAACTGTTTCCTGTGCCACACCTGGTGTTGTAGACCCGTTGCGGCAAGTTTCGTTCAATAGGGCACCCAGCTCCGACTAAAACGTGCACAGCGTAATAAATTTAGGGGCAAGATCTTTGCTTACTAGTAATTTACAGAAAATCTTTGCTTACTTCCAAATTTGGCATAAAAGTGCTTACAAACGGCAAATCGAATTACGATAATGCAAAACTAGTCAAAAAGTTGGAAACAAAATTTGGACACGGAAAGGGGTTTATTTTTTTTATTACTGTTTAATTAACAAAAATCTCTTGTAAAATATTTTTTTGAATTACAGTCCAATTTAAAAAAAAAAATAGCAAAATAAATATTATTTTTTTTAATTGAAGAAATTTTTTCTTTGTCATCTTTTGTTATTTTTTCAAATTGTTTTGTGCTGAAAAAAAACAAACCATGACAGTAACGTTGTTTCTGAAGTTGGAAGCCAGTGTGTTGAGAAAAGTCTCACAGAAAAAGCAAGAAAGCGGATCTGCGGCGTAAATCGTGGCGCAAAGCACAAAAATTAATCCAAAACAAAGGTAGAAATTGGACGCCATCTTCATCGAGTGTTAATCGAAGAACTTGCATTGACAGAATAATGGTTAGGTTAGCTATGCAATCGGGTAGTGATAAGACATGTATCGTTGTCTGATGGGTATTGAATTCAAATCAATACTGAATGATGATCGGTCAGCTGTATGAAATATTTAGAAAAATCATCGGTTTTTTTTAAATATTATAATTATTTAGACATAAAAATTTGAGTCGTCCGCTCGATTGATCCAGGACACGTCGCGTGTGCCATGATATTTATGAGCGCCGATGATGGGGGTAGATCAGTCTGGGTCTGAAGAGACGACTGATTGAACAATGTATCAGCGTTCTACGGCTGCGAAACATGGACTCTGACAAAAACAGCAGCAATAGCACTCATTAGAAATCAACGTCAACTATAACGCCGCTGTCTTGACATACAACTCCGCGACAAAATATCATCTGATGCCATTCGAAAGCGGACCAAAATGCATGATTGGTACAGCGAAGCGTTACTACGAAAACTGAAATTCGGTTCATGTGCTGCGATTTTTCTACGACACCTCCTTCAATTATGGTAAATTTTATGACGTAAAAAAATTAACAGCATGGTTTCGAAGAACACATTTTAATTAATTTATGAGTTTACAAAAACTTGAAAAATACTAAATTTCTGACAAAATTACATTTTTTTGTAATTCAACGCTTTTTGCCTGATCAAAAAGTCGCTGTGAGAACACCCAAAAGTGAAAAAACGCCATGCGCGTGCGCATTTTTATGAGGGATATCACTAATCCGTTAATATCTCGATTTCTGCCCGCACAAACTCGGATTCTTCGTTGTTATAAATTCGTAATGATATGAAACCTCTGTATGGAAAAAATCGGACCAAAAATGTATGAACGTCAAAGTTTCTGTGAACCATGTTTACGATTTTCAGATCTCGCCATCTTAGCCCAGGTTGAATATTTTTTTACAGTTCAGGTATCAAAATGTTGGCAAAAATGTGGACAATAAATTAGAATAGCAGTAAGAACAAAAGAATGCACATAAAAAAAGCAACGTGAACCTATTTATCCCGCAAGCATGAAAAGCAGGTTCGCATGTTGCGCGTACTTCTCAAGGAAAATAAGCCTGAAAGTGTATACCGTGCGTGCGTACGCATTTTTTCCCGCCATTTTCTCAAGCCCATTTTTTCGCTCGTTTTTTTGCAAAGTGCGTTTTGTTCGACGAGGTTTCCTGGAGACAAAAATCAAGTTTTAAATTTCGCATTTCTTTTTCATTATAAGGCTTGGATAGTCGTATATTTTCATGCCAGAAGTTCTGGTCCAGAACTGACGAGTTGGTTTTTTGTGCGCTTAGTTCGAGTCAGTTCGAGAGTAGGAGATCGACGTCAAACACAAAAATGGACAACAGACTTTTCTCAAAAGGAAGCAGATCAATCGAGAAGCGACTGCACAGAGGTGTGCGACACTAATAGTAATTCCCAAAAAAATTTTCAGGCACACCGGATATTTTTGAGCAAAATGGTGATCCGTCGAAATCCAAAATTACCGTTTTTTTGCCGGCTTATTTTAATTTAAAAAAATAGGATTTTGGAGATTCGGCTTCTGTTTTTTTTTGTGTTTTTCAGAAAAACTAATACCACAAGCCCCCTTGGAATTGTAAAAATTGGCATTTTTAAAACCAAACTAAACTATAGTTTACTCAATGGCATACTTTAATCGACCTTCCCTGGAATCCTCATTTATGACCTTTGAGTTGTCGTTTCATAGAAGCTGCGTGCTTCCTTGTTTGTTATTCGGTTATCATTTTTTGAAGAAATGGTACTTTGCTGTTCAATCAGTTTTTTTTCTCATTTTTTTGTGCTTGATGTAAAAATGAAGTTGGCATAAAAATAAATGTTTATTATATATTATACTCGGTGTCCAAAGAAATTGGAAGTCACCTGGGAAAAAGGTAAAAAATGATATTGGTTCCATAAAACCGGGCTTCTAAGTTTATGAGTTAGCAGGGATTTTGCAGCTTCCCTGAGTACTACCTTGCCATTTTGCCAGTCAGCCGAGCACTGCTGCAGACACGGAAAAAAAACTCGCGTACTCGTTAAAGCACAAAAATGGAAGGTAATTGGGTGGTTGTGAAATTTGTTGTTTGGTCAACTACAGTTGCAGTTATCGTCGGCGTCAACGATGCCAACCAACGACAATGAGACATGTTCGTGAATGCCACCGGCTGTCTGTCTAGTCAACCGAGAAGCCATCACGCAGGTTGTCTTCAGGTAGTATGTATACTATAAATATTTTCAAATGCGTGTCGCCCGGCTTACATTTATTATCTATCCCTGTACCCCGGATTACGGTAGATTCCGTCATCAACCTTTTCCAGCTTTTTTTCAAAAAATTGTTTTGCGTCTCGTCAAGGATAGATAATTTGTTTTGAAGGAGATTATATCTAAAAAACACTGTGTTCCTAAAAAAGAAGATGGCAACAACAACAAAAAAAAATTGTTGCTAATTCTCAAATTTCGTCAACGTGAAAAAAAAACAAAAAAAAAGTTTGGATGTGAAAAACAAATATTTATTTGTATTTTGTAGCGGAAAGAGACGTCTTTCAAGGTACTTTACTTGCCTATTTGTTTATTGCTGACGTGTTTGTTGATTCCAGTTAGTTCGTCAACTTGGTATCGCGTTACGTGCGTTTGAGCACCAAAACACACTTCCATTTTTTACAAAATAAATTTTTTTATGTTTCATTTTTTAACAGTATACATTTTCTTCCAGTGTCTATTTCTGTCAGATGTGCAAAAAATTATTGTGTTGATTAAAAACAAAAGTTGTCATTATTTACGATTACGGGCTTTTATTTATTTAGCACAACAAAAACGGTGCTGGTGGTATTTATTCGGTCTATTCTGGGTAAAAAAGCATAATTGCCAGCCAGCGTCCTGCCTCCTTAGAAACCCTCAGTCGCCCTACGTACGTATTTATGTATACAATTTACCCAGGTGACTGGCAAAAGTGGTTATTCTAAATACTAAAGTGTTTTGTTTTTGCAGAGTGCATCCATCTCTTTTACGTAAACGCTGTAGCGTTTTTTTTTTATCTGGCCGGCAAACTTCCTCAGCCGATTGACTGGTTGGGACAGGTACCGACCGGGCAGGACTGGATCAATCAATCACTCACCTCTGCCCCCAGAAACTTTTCTGGCTAGGCGTGGTCTTTGATCTTGGCTCTCGCCTCAGGGCCTTTTTTGCCAGCCGGCAGGCCGGTCGGTCGGTCGGCCAGTATTGGAGGCACGGCGTGAGAAGAAAAAGAAACTCTCTTTTTTTTCTCTTCATCTTCTCTTCTTTTTCGGAAAAGTTTTTCCAGTCACGCGGGGAAAAAAGACGAAAAAAAAAACACAGTTGGGGCGGTCGCGGAGCGGACTCCGTGCCACACGCCTGCGGCGGCGGCTTGTGTGTCTTTTCTCGCCTCGCGTTCATTTGTTTACTTGACCTCGGAAGAGCAAGCGCAAAAAGCAGCGCCGCCGCTAAATACGTTTGTTGTCGGATTTTGACCGTGATGACTTTTGTTCTCGCTTCTTTTATTTATCTCCAGCAGCAAAGGCATCCATTATCCTTCTGTTTGTCTCCAAAAATAAATACAATTCCAAACGTGGTCGTCTTATCTTTATTTTCTTTCTTTCTATTTTGCTGCAGACTAGGAAATCATTCCCACTTCCGTATTTTATCATTTTCGGGATTCTTGTTTGAGGATTTTGGCTTTGCTATTATCCTGTGGATTTTAAAAAAAACAAGGGATCGAAAACAAATAGAAAATGGGTTTTTTTTTTGAAAAAAATTAAAGGATCAAACAATTTTATGTATTTTTTAAATTTATTTTCAAAATTATGTCTACCCGGGAAAAAACCTAAACTTGGATGATCTGTTTTTTTTGGTCGCGTGATAAATATTCTACACACTTTTTTCACGGTTAAAGTTCTGAAATTTTGTCATAAAAAACGAGTTTGACCCAAATTTAGGTTTATTTCATTGTTCAAGTTTGGCGAATTTTGAGCGTTGTTTTTTAAAACCAAATTTGACGGCAAAACTTTAAAATTTATCTAAATTTAGGTTTCATCTGTTTAAAATTTGTTATTTTGCAATGCTAAAATTTTCGTTTTCATTTAAACAAAAAAAACATTCTTGGTTTTTCTCACAGACCCCAAAACCGACCCGATTTTTCCGTCTGGATGCCATAAAGTTCATCCGGTTTCATTTTGCCTCTCCGGAAGCGAGATAGTTCCCAGTTCTCGTCTATGAACTCCGTCGCCTAACATGCATCGCCTGAAGCTGAATTGATGTGTTCATAAAAAACCACCTCTTTTTTTCCTCTCGCCCATTGCAGTTTTTTTTGCCCAAAAAAGTGTGCCATTAATTTTTTAAACATGCCATGCTTAAGCGGCACGCATCAATGACACGCCCCCGCCGTAAAAAAATACTTGCAAGTTGTTCCGTGGTTAATCAGGCGAGTTGGGGAAAAAATTATTTTTTTTTGGTGAAATTTTTTTTGCTTGAATTTCCGATGCGGAGGTGTTTGGGTGGCAGTCAGGCAATTACCTATATTGCCCCCTTTGGGAACACGTCATGCCATCTGTTTTTTTCTTGCCTAATCTCGCATGCATTTGAATAGATTGGATTGGATTTCTTCATGCCAATGTTTTTTTTGCTACCGCCGCCGCTGCTGTTGCTGAGATTTCCTGCAACGCAGACTTTCTCTAGCACAAAGAACAGACAATCCCACTGCATGCGCCTTTGCCTCAATGGACGAAAAAGAGCGCGCGCGCGCGTCGAATGAATCGTGTTCAAAAAAAGGCCCTGAAGCCAGTAATAGAGTTTTTTGCTTACGGTCACTTGGGTAGGCTTAGGCATTTCCCAAAGATTGTTTTAAGCCATCGGCGGTCATTGTCGGATTTTTTTGTGCAATGTTACAGACATTGGAAGAACATGAAATTTCCTGAGACTGTAACTCACCAGAACATCTGTGAATTTTTGAAAATCGAACGTAACTTTTTTCATTACGTCTATAAGAAGCAAATTACGTGAGATGTGCCGTAGCATTATAGTAGTATGCGAGATCGAACCCAAAATAGAATACGTGCTTCATAATGCGCACGCGCCTATTGTCGTATATGAAAAAAACGTTCATTATTGCGTTCCTTCTGCTGGTACTTGCATATCAGAAAGCAAAATGAATATAAAAAATGAAAAAGAACCAAAGAAATCAGATGGATAAGAAAAGATACACTCTCTTAGATTCCGACTTTTGGCTAAAATTCATTCGCTGCAGGAACATCGAATAGAGCTTTTTTTCTGCTTTTCTTCAAAATTCTCCCTTGTTGTTCACCGCGCGTGCGCATTTTTTATCATTTTGCGTTCGATCTCGCATACTACTATAATGCTACGGCACATCTCACGTAATTTGCTTCTTATAGACGTAATGAAAAAAGTTACGTTCGATTTTCAAAAATTCACAGATGTTCTGGTGAGTTACAGTCTCAGGAAATTTCATGTTCTTCCAATGTCTGTAACATTGCACAAAAAAATCCGACAATGACCGCCGATGGCTTATAACAATCTCTGGGACATGCCTAAGCCTACCCAAGTGACCGTAAGCAAAAAACTCTATTACTGGCTTCAGGGCCTTTTTTTGAACACGACACCTTCAAAAAAATGCACGCGCGCGCTCGATTGAGCAGAAATAAGGCGAAAGCGCATGCAGTGACAATCCAAGTCCGCTGGCTGTTGCGGCAA
>CAXAKE010000021.1:0-12681 GCA_963969345.1 Turbatrix aceti
GATAATAGTTTTCTGTAAAACGGGCAATCAACTGTTACTAGCTATTTTTATGTCAATCTTTCCCGTCTTAAACATTATTTTTACTTGTGATTATTCAAATAATTTTTTAGTGTTGGACATAACTAAAAAATTAAAATATTAATTGCAACAACAACACTATTTACATCGAGTTAACATTAACCGCATGATTACCGCTAATTTGTTCACGAAATGCTTTGCACATTTTTTACTTTGCGCGTTTCAGCTAATACAACAGCATTCGTCATCTCCGGATGCCGAACACCTAGCGACGACGCTCCTTACTATTGCATCTGTCCACTAACAATCGATACCTTACAACTAAGATCTATATTAAACATGTCTGATTTGATTGAAACGATCACTGCTTCAACGTCAGCAAGTCTTACATCAACAAAGCTGACTATGACGACAGAGTACGAAACGACAACTCTTCCAATTAATGATCCAAAACATGAAGGCTTAGGTGCCGGAGCTGTCATTGCAGTTGTTCTTGGTGTTCTGGTGAGTTGTTCTTGGTGTTTTGGTTAATATTTTTCCATTAATTTCAAATTATTATTTTTCAAATAACATTTGTTTTTGAAATTTGAGTAAAAAATCAATACCTGTAACAATTTTTCATATATAATCATTACTCAAAACTTTAGGCAGTATTAGTACTGACACTTTTTGCAATTGTTTATACCATTCGAGTGATTCGCGATCGACGCAAACATCACGGCGTATATAGACCACAAATGGAAGAAAATCTCCATGCTAAAGATTTGCCTCCTGTTTTGCCGCCATACATTGAGGGCCATTTTGGATGAATCATACTTTTCTGACGAACAAAAAATAATGAAATCAAATGTATGCAATCAACTTAATAAAAAAGAACATGAAATTGTTGAATTTGTTCAGATATTGTTTTTGTCGGTGCCTTGCTTGTAAACCATTGGTTTTGCGATTTATAAATTTTGAGAATGAATAAAAAACTGACTTACGCTACACGGTACAGTTGTCGACGTGGATGAAAAATTTTCTTGAGTATTCAAAGATGGTGTTATTTTTTCACATTTTGCATTAATTATTTTTTATTTTTGGAACGACACAATCACAACTAGAAATACTTCATCGCTATATGACGCTGGCACCGCTGTCATTGTAACATCACCGAAAAAAACGTTGGAATTGAGATAATAGCCTAGAATCGGCGCCTACGGAAATGCCGCGGTCGAAAAAAATGTGACTTGTGATCACAGCAATTACTGCCAGCAGAAATGTAACATAACTACTAGCTTACTTGTTATGAATGCAAATTTATGTAAATACGTGCTAATACGAAAATAAGTCTAGTTCTCCATGGGAAAGAAGAAATCGCGACCAAAACGAATCGAGACATTTACACCTACGTGGACATCATTTGTACCTCCTAACATCTGGTCTAATGATAACTAACCACTGAGTAATGGTGAAATAAATAAATAAATAAAAACGAAAATAAGTAAATGATTGATTGATAAATGTTATGTTGACCAAGCGGAATCGGATATGTAACAAAAAGGAGAGTATAAAAGGCAACTTTTTATGTAAAGTCAAGCTACATAGAATCTACAAAAAATAATTGGCTATATTTACTTTAAGAGGCAGTCCACGACAGGATTTCGGACGGCCGACAAGGCTTTTTTACAACTTCAAATGTTTTAAGCCAGAATTGTTCCCCATCCCTAAAAACCTCTAAATCACCGATGCACAGATTTTTAAACACATCGGATTCTGTAGTTTTGGCTTCTGAAAGGTTTTGACAAAAATCGATGCCACGAGCTTCGCTATAGAGGAAAAACGCTGAAAATTTTATGAGAGGGGTTTTGAGGGACAGGGAACACGAAGTCGTACTCAGATATTTTTTATCGTTACAGTAAATGCTGATTACCGTATAAAATGTGTGGTTTTTTGGTCACCACTGGCGGGGTTCTCCGAGGGGAGTACATTGTGATAGCATATATTGTAGCCCGTGTTTCGGCGCTTCGAATGACGTAACACACGAAAAAAAGGAGTGACCGGAAAACGGTCATCCATGGGCTTTTATGGCGCGCACTCAAGAAAACGCGCACAATTTCGCTTCAAGTGACAAAAAAAAGAGCGTGCGCGCGCATTCACGGTGTCATGTTCAAAAAAAGGCCCTGAAGCCAATTTTTGTTTTTTATGCTCGCGGTCACTTTGGTAGACTTTAGCATGTCCCAAAGATTGATTCTAGCTTTTCAGGCTTTTAATCTGACAATATTGGGCATCGCCACAGGCATTGAAAAAAACATGAAACTTTCAAACGTTGTAACTTTGTGCAAAATGATCCGATAAAAGGTGCACGTGGCTTAAAGTTATATCTGGGACATGCCAAAGCCTACCAAAGTGACCGTGGATGTACAAAACAAAAACTGGCTTCAGGGCCTTTTTTTGAACATGACTCCTTTTTTGCGCGCGCAAGCTTGTTTGAAGAGAAAAAGAAGCTGATCGCGCGCGTTTTCTTGAGTGCGCGCTATAAAAGCCCATGGATGACCGCTTTCCGGTCACTCCTTTTTTTCGCGTGTTACGTCATTCGAAGCGCCGAAACACGGGCTACAAGATGTGCTATCACAATGTACTCCCCTCGGAGAACCCCGCCAGTGGTGACCAAAAAACCACACATTTTATACGGTAATCAGCAATTACCGTAACGATAAAAATTATCTGAGTACGACTTCGTGTTCCCCGTCCCTCAAAACCCCTCTCATAAAATTTTCAGCATTTTTCCACTATAGCGAAGCTCGTGGCATCGATTTTTGTCAAAAACTTCCAGAAGCCAAAACTACAGAATCCGATGTGTTTAAAAATCTGTGTATCGGCGATTTAGAGGTTTTTAGGGGTGGGGAACAATTCTGGCTTAAAACATTTTAAGTTGTAAAAAAGCCTTGTCGGGCTCTCCCCCTTATTCCGAAATCCTGTCGTGGACTGTCTCTTAAGTTCCCCATACCCCCCATGTCGATACCCACCCTCATTCAGTTGCCCACCCTATCCTCTTGGTGGGGAACTCAATCCCCCATAGATGGTTAAGTTCCCCACCTATACACAAAAAAAGACTTTCTTAGTGGGGAACTGGATCTTCCATAGATGGTTTGATTCCCCACCTAGGCAAAAAAGAACTATGAGCGTACTTGTTTTTTTGCTCAATGATCTAATTCAATGACGTCAGCGAGTTGTATGTTGATTTATTTCGGCGGGAAAAATACTCATCAGAACAGTATACAATCAATTGGCATAGCATTAGCGTCGCGCAATTACGACGGCACGACCACGACAGACTGTTGCCACTCTTCAGGGAAGTGCGAACCGATGAGTCGATTCGCGACGCGGTTGCCGAATGCAGCTAGGCCAATGCGTTACTGTACCGATAAAATATTTTCCCGCCAAAAAGTTAAACACACAGTATGTTTACCGTACTGAGTTCAACAGTAAATTTTTTTTACGGCCTCTCTGCACAGCTTTTGCTTGCTAACTAAATTGTTTTGGGACAGACAGACAAATGGTATGAATGTATAAAACAGACAAATGGTGTGAATGTATAAAAAGTATATAAATTCAAAAATCATATAGAAGTAGTACAAAATTCAATGCAAACATACGTACAAAAATCAAAAGTTTTAAAATCTTCAAAAAATTCATTTTATATTTTATTAGCACCCAAAATTCCAGCCAGATTGTTAGTTATTTTCTCAGACCGCTATTAAATCAGTTTAGTGCCATTTGCAGTGGTTTTAGCTCGCTCAGTCGTGCCCGGATCGATTTGATTGTCGTTCGAGTCAATCATTATTTTTTTGACCCTTGGTGATGCCATTGTTGATCGATTCTGCCGCGGCATCTGTGGCCTCTTCTTCACCTTGCTCCCAGTCGTATGGTTCATGAATAAAACATTTTTCTCAAAGACAATACCAATATCCCCGCTTGATTGTTGCCCTGAACCTTCTCGTACAAGTACAATATTGTTATTCCTAACCTTCTGATTCAAACAAAATACTGATATTCTTTTTTGATTTTAAATTGCAATTTTGATAAGATATAAAAAAAACCTACAAAAAATATGCTCTAACAAAATACCGGCTATGTTCAAGTCCCCTAACTTTCCATTTCATGTTCCCTAACTGCCTCAAAATCCGAAAACATTGCCACTTTATGATTACCAAATCGAATTCATATTTTGAAAATTTTCTCAAATGAAAATAACCTCCTTCTCAAACACAATACCTCTATCCCCGCTTTTATTTTTGTCATGAACCTTCCTTTTCAAGTACAATATTGTTTTTGTACTAAAATAAAATTTCAACCTTTATTGCTTCGGGTATTAGGTTTTTTTTTGTATACTGGGGGTGGTATAACAGGTGTAGTTTTGGAACCATTTTGCAAGAATCCGTGTACCACTGGCCGAAAACAAAAGTCCACACAACCGGGTTTGTATCTTAACCGAATAAAAGTGGCGAAATACGTCATAATTTTACAGGGTGTGTTAGAATAACTAAATATTTTTGGGAAAACATCCAATTGGAGTTTTGAACATCGCTCCTAAAAGGTGTTTAAAATTAAAAAAAAAATTAAAAACTAACTGTCTCTCATGCAAAAAGGTGTTTGTCGTGACATTAAAAAATCACTAGCGGTCTGGGTGATAAAGGTGCGTAAAAACAGATAACGCCATTGAACGTATCTCGTAAAAGTGGTCCGTGTAATGTGTTTTTCCGCTCCTAAAAGGTGTTTAAAATTTAAAAGAAAATTAAAAACTAACTGTCTCTCTTGCAAAAAGGTGTTTGTCGTGACGTCCAAAAATCACTAGTGATCTGGGTGATAAAGGTGCGTAAAAACAGATAACGCCATTAAACGTATCTCGTAAAAGTGGTCCGTGTAATGTGTTTTTCCGCTCCTAAAAGGTGTTTAAAATTTAAAAAAATTAAAAACTAACTGTCTTTCTTGCAAAAAGGTGTTTGTCGTGACGTCCAAATAGCACTAGGGATCGGGGTGATAAAGGTGCGTAAAAACAGATAACGCCATTGAACGTATCTCGTAAAAGTGGTCCGTGTAGTGTGTTTTTCCGCTCCTAAAAGGTGTTTAAAATTTAAAAAAAAATTAAAAACTTGCAAAAAGGTGTTTGTCGTGACGTCCAAATATCACTAGGGATCGGGGTGATAAAGGTGCGTAAAAACAGAACGTATCTCGTAAAAGTGGTCCGTGTAGTGTGTTTTTCCGCTCCTAAAAGGTCATCTCCTCTTCTTCTTTTTAGTTTTTAAAAAAAGTTAAAAACTAACTGTCTTTCTTGCAAAAAGGTGTTTGTCGTGACGTCCAAATAGCACTTGGGATCGGGGTGATAAAGGTGCGTAAAAACAGATAACGCCATTGAACGTATCTCGTAAAAGAGGTCCGTGTAGTGTGTTTTTCCGCTCCTAAAAGGTGTTTAAAATTTAAAAAAAATTAAAAACTAACTGTCTTTCTTGCAAAAAGGTGTTTGTCGTGACGTCCAAATAGCACTAGGGATCGGGGTGATAAAGGTGCGTAAAAACAGATAACGCCATTGAACGTATCTCGTAAAAGTGGTCCGTGTAGCGTGTTTTTTCGCTCCTAAAAGGTGTTTAAAATTTAAAAAAAATTAAAAATTTGCAAAAAGGTGTTTGTCGTGACGTCCAAATAGCACTAGGGATCGGGGTGATAAAGGTGCGTAAAAACAGATAACGCCATTGAACGTATCTCGTAAAAGTGGTCCGTGTAGTGTGTTTTTCCGCTCCTAAAAGGTGTTTAAAATTTAAAAAAAATTAAGAACTAACTGTCTTTCTTGCAAAAAGGTGTTTGTCGTGACGTCCAAATAGCACTTGGGATCGGGGTGATAAAGGTGCGTAAAAACAGATAACGCCATTGAACGTATCTCGTAAAAGTGGTCCGTGTAGTGTGTTTTTCCGCTCCTAAAAGGTGTTTAAAATTTAAAAAAAATTAAAAACTTGCAAAAAGGTGTTTGTCGTGACGTCCAAAAATCACTAGTGATCTGGGTGATAAAGGTGCGTAAAAACAGATAACGCCATTAAACGTATCTCGTAAAAGTGGTCCGTGTAATGTGTTTTTCCGCTCCTAAAAGGTGTTTAAAATTTAAAAAAAATTAAAAACTAACTGTCTTTCTTGCAAAAAGGTGTTTGTCGTGACGTCCAAATAGCACTAGGGATCGGGGTGATAAAGGTGCGTAAAAACAGATAACGCCATTGAACGTATCTCGTAAAAGTGGTCCGTGTAGTGTGTTTTTCCGCTCCTAAAAGGTGTTTAAAATTTAAAAAAAATTTAAAACTTGCAAAAAGGTGTTTGTCGTGACGTCCAAATATCACTAGGGATCGGGGTGATAAAGGTGCGTAAAAACAGAACGTATCTCGTAAAAGTGGTCCGTGTAGTGTGTTTTTCCGCTCCTAAAAGGTGTTTAAAATTAAAAAAAAAATTAAAAACTAACTGTCTCTCTTGCAAAAAGGTGTTTGTCAAGACGTCCAAAAATCACTAGTGATCTGGGTGATAAAGGTGCGTAAAAACAGATAACGCCATTGAACGTATCTCGTAAAAGTGGTCCGTGTAATGTGTTTTTCCGCTCCTAAAAGGTGATTAAAATTAAAAAAAAAATTAAAAACTCACTGTCTCTCTTGCAAAAAGGTGTTTGTCAAGACGTCCAAAAATCACTAGTGATCTGGGTGATAAAGGTGCGTAAAAACAGATAACGCCATTGAACGTATCTCGTAAAAGTGGTCCGTGTAGTGTGTTTTTCCGCTCCTAAAAGGTGTTTAAAATTTAAAAAAAATTAAAAACTAACTGTCTCTCTTGCAAAAAGGTGTTTGTCGTGACGTCCAAAACTTTAATGACGGTTGGGATACTGTAATTTCAATTTGAACCGCATTTCCAACTTCACAACGTAATATTAGGCGAATAAAGAATAGCGGATAGCTCAGGTGCAGGGAAGTAAGGAATAGCGTATATATCGGGCTTTGATCATTTCACTCTAGCGCTTTAATCAAGGAATGGCATTTGACATACATTTTGCTACTGATCTTTCGGAACATTTGATGTTGTAGAATCTTTAACTGAAACATGGATAAGCTGCATCAGTGCCGAAAATCAACATTTTGTGCCGTTGATGACTTTGCCTTACTCATTGCGGGCATCGAATAGAAGGAAAACTTTTTTCTCAACTACGCATTGTGCGAAACATGCAATCGACAAGAATTTCGTGGCAAAGTTCGTGATCGTTGACTGTGTAGCATGCCAAGGAAACAGCGATCTACGCTGTTGTTCTTCACATCAGAAAAACTGTTTCTGGCGGGAAGAGTTTAGCTTCACTGCAAGTGAGTTCTTTTTCATGCTATCATCAATAATCGAATTTTTTAGGCATTTTCTTTGGCATTATAGAGAGTTTTTTTGGCATTTTAGGGCGTTTTTTGGAATTTTTTGCATTTTTTTTTAGCAATTTTCTTGCATTTTGTATTTTTCTACCATTTTTTATGCGTTCTTCGGCTTTTTTTGGCATTTTTAGTTTTTTGTCATTCTAGGGTGTTTTTAAGCGTTTGTAGGGGCATTTTAGAGCATTTATTGGCATTTTCAGGCGTATATGAACGTTTTGAGCATTATTGGTACGAATTAGGCATTTTTCGGGCGTTTGTAAGCATTTTAAAGCGTATCTTAGCGTTTTCGGCGTTTTTAGGCATTTTTGTGCGGTTTTTCGGCATTCTAGAGCGTTTTTCGGCACTTTTCTAGCATTTTTGTGCGTTTTTTGCATTTTTTTGCATTTTTCTAGCATTTTTTTGCATTTTTTAGCATTTTTTTTCGCATTTTTTAGCATTTTTTTGCAATTTCTTTGCATTTTTTTTGCATTTGTTATGCGTTTTTGGCATTCAGGGCCCAAAGGGCTCGCCTGGCTTGTTCTTTGATTAACACGGATCACTTTTTTCCCGCCATTTTTTTAAAACGATCAGAAATTTCTGTTATTGGCGAGCATTGCTTTCACAAAAGGACAGCAGTGTATGCGCAGAAGAGAGTCAGGCAACGAGAACGCCTTATCCTTTACCACGCGTTGTGCCAAACCGACTTGATGATTCATCGAATTGTTTGGCTGGGTTTGTGATTGTTGATTGGGTTGCAGTTGTGCGCATCATTTTTTGTCTGAGTTGACTGTTTTTGGCGGGAAAAAGTTGTGCTGCTTCACTTATACAACGCTGTCTTTCCACCGTGCGCTCGTTTGCGTGCATCATGTTTTGCGAGTTGACTCTGTTTTTGGCGGGACAAAGTTGTGCTTCACTGCAGGTAATTTTTTTTTCATGCGTTTATCAATATTCGATGTGCATTGCGGCGGGAAAAGTCGTTGACTTGGCGGCTGTTTTCTTGGCACGGCAGCGACTGATGACGCGAAGTCATCATTCTGGTCAGCGGAGCAAGCGGCAAGCAGGTCGCGCGTTTTGTTGCGCCGGTCCCGGGTGGGACGCGCAATCATCGAGCCTGTCTACGGAGATCAGTGTTGTTGTGGCGTATGGATCCCGGTGGGTTGCTTTTATTTTGGAAAATACTGGATAGAAAATTATATAAATTCATGATGCGTTGTTCTTTTTCAGCTCACACGTGCATCCTCTACACGTCTACACGTCTACATCCATTCACTTGCAATTTCCAGACGTGCTCAACTTTTACAGGGAGTGCCAAGGCGCCCTGCCAGGTTGGTTTTATAGCACAGCTTTACGGTATCCCTTCTAAAAATGCGCAAATTGCCTGGATAGCGCTTAGTAAGTAATTCATAGTGTTTGGTATGCTTTTGCTTTTATTCCTTCTGGCGATCTTCCGAGTTTTAAAACGGCTCAATTTTCATTCAAACAGACTTATTGGCTTAGAAACTAGTATTATTGAACTACGGTTGGGGATTCTCAAAGCGTTACGCTACGACATACGGACTTCCGATTTTGTTTGAATAACGTAAAGCTTAGACATAGGCGAAAACGCATATCTCAGGTTCTGGGAAATAGGGAAATGCGGACATATTTGGCTTTGACAAATTTTAAATTGCGGATTAGGTTTTGAGGCTTAGGATAGTGCTAGTTCACAGAAAGAATAGTGCAGGTTAATGAAAATAACGAATAGCTGTAAGATTAGGATTATTGAATTGGAAATTAGGTGCTTGGAACCGTAGGCTTGGAACCGTTTTGAATAACGTATTACGTTGTAAAATTAGAAATGCGGTTTTCGTTGATTAGAAATAAAATTTATTGTAAACTCGACAGTAATTTTTTTCAATTGTGGGTACATATACTACTGTTGTTTAAAGTATTTAAACAATCTCTTGCTATTGCATAAAAACATCAGAAACTCTTTTTTTAAAGTTAACTTCACTAATTTATCGAACGTAGATTGTTAATAAGTTGGTTTCTCATATAAAAAATTTTAACTCATTTTTGGAGTAGAGGCAAAACTCAGAAAACATGTCGGATTTAGTAACATGATCGTCTTCAATAATTATTTTTGAGTCATCTAATAGTCTGATTATCAATCCGAACTGACGAAACGATGTGTAAGAAAATTTTCTTCCTAACGTTTGCTCAACTGTTAGAAAAACTTTAATGACGGCTGAGATACTGTAATTTAAATTTGAACCGCATTTCCAACTTCACAACGTAATATTAGGCGAATAAAGAATAGCGGATAGCTCAGGTGAAGGGAAGTAAGGAATAGCGTATATATCTGGCTTTGACGAATAGTGGATTGTGGATAAGAAGCGAACTATTGTTTGCTGTTAACATATTGCACTATAAGTTATTACAGGGTGAAAGCATTTTTTTAAACCATGCGGGATTCAACAAAACCAAAAATTTTACAGTAACTAGGTATTTTAGAACACATGATTTTTTGTTTTTGGCTGGCTGCCTTAGGCGGCTATACAGGAGCTAAAACAAAACTGAGAATTCACTGAATACATACCCGAACTGGAGTGCCGCCAATTGAAAGGTGCCCCGATATTGGGTAAACATTTGTTTATCCCTGTTTTTGGTTTTTTGTCCCGCGCGCTTTGGTAAATTCTGTAAAAAGCCCCGTATTGCAATGAAGGGGTGCTAATAAATCTAGTGAGGTGCCATGACATCACCAATGCCGTTTCGGACTTTTTCTGTTTAATTCTGAACCCAAAATCCATAATGCCGATGGCCCTACCTGTTCAGAAATGATAAGTAAGTGGGGTGTTTGAATTTTTTGACAACAATAGAGGTTTATGAATCAAATGAAATTGCAGGGATATTAGTGCGCAAGATTTTAGGGCAACGGTAAAAATAAAAAGACCTTTACATTGACGTGCAGCCTAAATCAAAAAAGTTTTAGGTTTGTTTTGGCTTCTGTATCGCCGCCTAATGCAGCCAGGCAAAAACAACAAAAATCATGGGTTCCAAAACGTCTAGTTGTTGTATAATTTTTGGTTTCACTGGAATTTATTTATTTATTTATTTCACCATTACTCAGTGGTTAGTTATCATTAGACCAGATGTTAGGAGGTACGAATGATGTCCACGTAGGTTTCACTGGAATTTGCTTGGTTTAATTGATTTGCCAATGAATGCTTGTAACCGTTACTTGTAGTCTGGTGCTGAGTATTAGGCTTCTGCTTCTACTGCAAGTTCACGGAAATATCGAATAGCAGATAATTAGGATTATGAGCTATTGCGGAAAGATCCTTGGGGGCTTGGAAGTTTAGGTGCGGTTTAGAATTAGACGAACGGTGAATTCATGAGAGGTGCTAGCGGATATGATTTTGCGAACTAGCAGCTTTGCGACTTACAGTAGCGCTCAAATGTTTAAATGCAAACACATATTTGAATATTTGCTACCGTTAAACGCCATGGATGAAGTCCATATTTTTGAGGTAGGACGTCCATACCAGTGTCTTTAATATCGCCCAGTTTCGGACACATTGGATCAAAATTAAATTTTTGGTATATTGATTTGTAAGATGTACGTGTTCAAATCTTTAAAGGCAAGGCGCTCAACCTCAAATTTTGCTAGGATATAAGCGACTTATGGACTTTTTATCCCGTAAACGAAATTTCCTAGGTGTGTATCATTGTTTAGAAGCGATACTCTTGATTCACGGTAGAACAATAGTCGGTTGACTCTGTTTTCCTAAGCACAATGCCCGTAAGCGTTGTATAATTTTTAGTGCTCTCAATATTGGTTTTAAAAAGGCTATGTTGATATCAAAAAATGTTAACAGAGTTTACAAGATGGTTGAATTTTCATCTGCGTTAACCCCAACATTGGGATTTTTTAAACTGGTGTTGCATGGTCAAAATTTGGCATTGAATATACGGTATTTTCATTTTAAAATGGCGATCGTACTAAATGACAGCAATACAAAACGTAATTACCGTCAACTAGGCAGTTCACGAAATTTCTCGGTTTAGCTCAATATTTAGACGTTGAGGTCTATCTGTGAATCATATTGGTCATTAGTATTTTTTGGGGAATCAATTTTGTTCTTAGTAAATCGTTATCCCTGATGTAAAGCAACATGTAGGCAATCTTTTAAAGCCACGGGACTTGCTTTTACAACTCAATTTTACAACCATTATTGAGACCACTAAAAATTAGACAACTCCTACAGGCACTGTCCTTTAAAAAACATGGTCAGCCGAAGTTTGTTCTACCGTGAATCAGGAAGTATCGCTTCCAAACAATGATACACCTAGGAAATTTTATTTACGGGATAGAAAGTCCATAGATCGCCTATATCCTAACAAAATTTAAGGTTGAGCGTCTTGCCTTTAAAGATGTGAACACGCACATCTTACAAATCGATATGCCAGAAATTTGTTTTTGATCCAATGTGTCCGAAACTTGGCGATATTAAAGACAGGTATAGGCTTAGGCTTAGGCTTAGGCTTAGGCTTAGGCTTAGGCTTAGGCTTAGGCTTAGGCTTAGGCTTAGGCTTAGGCTTAGGCTTAGGCTTAGGCTTAGGCTTAGGCTTAGGCTTAGGCTTAGGCTTAGGCTTAGGCTTAGGCTTAGGCTTAGGCTTAGGCTTAGGCTTAGGCTTAGGCTTAGGCTTAGGCTTAGGCTTAGGCTTAGGCTTAGGCTTAGGCTTAGGCTTAGGCTTAGGCTTAGGCTTAGGCTTAGGCTTAGGCTTAGGCTTAGGCTTAGGCTTAGGCTTAGGCTTAGGCTTAGGCTTAGGCTTAGGCTTAGGCTTAGGCTTAGGCTTAGGCTTAGGCTTAGGCTTAGGCTTAGGCTTAGGCTTAGGCTTAGGCTTAGGCTTAGGCTTAGGCTTAGGCTTAGGCTTAGGCTTAGGCTTAGGCTTAGGCTTAGGCTTAGGCTTAGGCTTAGGCTTAGGCTTAGGCTTAGGCTTAGGCTTAGGCTTAGGCTTAGGCTTAGGCTTAGGCTTAGGCTTAGGCTTAGGCTTAGGCTTAGGCTTAGGCTTAGGCTTAGGCTTAGGCTTAGGCTTAGGCTTAGGCTTAGGCTTAGGCTTAGGCTTAGGCTTAGGCTTAGGCTTAGGCTTAGGCTTAGGCTTAGGCTTAGGCTTAGGCTTAGGCTTAGGCTTAGGCTTAGGCTTAGGCTTAGGCTTAGGCTTAGGCTTAGGCTTAGGCTTAGGCTTAGGCTTAGGCTTAGGCTTAGGCTTAGGCGGCGGC
>CAXAKE010000023.1:0-11606 GCA_963969345.1 Turbatrix aceti
CAGGCACGTTAAGGGGGCCGAAGTTAAAGGCCCCCGTGAGCCCCGGTCCCCGTAGTTTTGGCCCCGTACCTGCGAGGTGAGGTACATATCGCTGAACTTCGTCAGCAATTGTTTCTTTTCCATGGTAACCGTAAAGAGAAAGGGTTCGATGGTGCTTGACAGGAGGTTCTTCGGACTCCATGGCAACAAAAGCCGGATTCAGGGACTCAGCAATTTCGTGGAGCGTGGTGATGAAATCGTCCTTCATTCGAAGAACATGCAGCTTGTTCTTGCCGAGTGCAACGCAATATTTGTTCTTGCTGTCCGCCAACTTGTTTGCTGCTTCTTGAAGACGACGCCACTCGCTACACACCAGATGAATAGTAGGAGCGTTTTCCGTCTGAATTCAGTTAATGAACAACAAAATAAAACCGCAATGACAAAACAAACCTGGAAAAGTTTTACGGGGCGTTGGACAATTGGAAAACGATCGTCGCCAGCTCATAAAATGTGCCAGACGGAAGGACAATTTCTTGTGTTTTGATAACTGTCTTCAGACTTGATTGCCAAGTGATGCCGATGTTGACGCGCTGGAAAACGTTGTGAACGGCAACGAAACTTTTGGACTAAAAACAACATGCATAAAAACGCGCAAAATGTAAAAACCTACTTTGAGATTGCCGAACAAATCAAGCAATCGCTCTCGGCAGGCTTTGTTAAAAACTTTGACCAGGAATGAGAGGTAGTTCGAACGATCGCTTAGTGACACATTTCAAGTGTTGTAAATTATAAAAAAAATAGTACTGATTGCGGGTTGAATCTTAATATGACGTCAGCTTTAGCGCGCACTTTTGTACGTCGCACGATGTACCCATGGTTCTGACACGAAATCTCGATTTTGGCCATTTCCGAATGTAAAAAATAGATATATTTGGGATTTAACAGACACTCTGCGAGCCGATTTAGGATCGAGGACACATCATTTTGACACTTTCAAATGTTTTGAGTCAGAGTTGTAGGCCTTCGGGGGAAAGGTCCAAAGCCGCAATATTTTAATTTATAAAATTCGGATTCACGAGATTCGGCTTCAGAAGTGTTTTTCATAAAAAATAGTGCCCTGTGCTACGTTGGTCATGAACAATTCTGAAAAAAATAACATTGGGGTTTCTGAGGACGGCGGATCCAATGACATGCTCAGAATTTTTTTTCAGTTACGGTAATTATCGATTTTTTGATATCATACGTTTTCAAACCACTATCATATTCGGATCTCAAACTTAAGCGGTAATTCGATAAGCCTATCTTCTTCCCCGTTGTTTTTTGTATCGGAAAAAGTAAAACACAAAAAAAAATCGCGTGCCCAAGGTTGTCATAAATTTTAATTTATGCTCCAGACTCGACACCGAAGCCCTGCGCGCAACGTGCACGCATCATTTTGCGCTGCTGCACACGCGTAATGACCTTTATTTTTTAGACACATGCCTAACTTATTACTGTTGTATCCGCGGCGTAAGGCAAAAGAGGAAGACAAAGAAGTGTTGCAACCCGCGCTCCAACCTTTGGCGCGAGGGGCCAGCCGCGCGAGCTAGCAAGTCGTTAGACAAATGACTTGCGCCCGCGGACGCGATCAACACCTTGTTCCCTCTCTTTGTCTATCTCCCTGCCACAGTATCCGGAAGCAAACAACGCCCCATTAGCATCTTTATATAAGAGCCTAAGACACGGGGTTTCACCAACCACTGTCTAGGGCCAAGTCCCCCGGTTGCTTGTTGTAATTTGTGTGATTTTTACTGAATAAATTTGATTGTTGTATTGTGATATTGTGATTGTTGGTATTTGTGTTAGAGGAGTTAAGTAGGGAGCCTTAGAGAGGAACCGGGTACACATTACTGGTGCCACTCCCGCTCTAAAGGCACCCCCTGCCTCCTCCCCATTTTTCCGGAAAAATTGCCCCTGCCCTACTGTCTATTGTGTGATATTTTATTTTGTGTAACGTCTTTTGATGACAAACTCTCGGCATACGTACTCGAAAATGCCATCCCTATTCGAAAACTGCCACACCGTCGAGCAGCTAGTCAAAACGCTGATGGTGTTCGAAAAGAGCACGTTGTTATCGATAAATAATTTGGAAACCGCGATCAAGGAAGTAAAGGAGGACATTCAGACCCTCAAGGATCGACAAGCAGATGATATTGAAGAGCAGGTGAACATTGCGCTCACAGAGAAGATTGGTGATGCTGTGCACGGCGACACAGACAAGTACGATGAATTGAAGAAGCTTCTTGGAACGGCTTTTACGAAGCAAACGACGGATCACGAGAAAACTACGATACGATTGACGGCATTGACCGAACTAACTACGAAGGCGTGCAACGCTACGAAACAGCTTGATGAGCTGCGTGACGAAATCCGTAAACTGGAGACGAAAATTAACGAACTAAATCTAGACTCAAAACCGAAACCCCCTACGCTAATTCGCCGGGATAAATTTTGTGCTCCGATGAAATCCCAGGCCATGCTTGATCCCACTGCTCAGGCAATCGAGCAACTACGAGCCCTGTCTATGCAAAGCGCTCCCCAGTCGAGCTCAACGGAGTACCACACTACGAACGTCATGTTTGGGACAACGAATTCGATGTCATACTTTGACACTTGTCACCTGGGGGGTGATATTGACGAACCCTTCGACGACATTGCCGACGACCCTCCAAAGCACGCTGCTATGCTGATGATAGCCACGAATTCAATGACGGAAGTATGTCCAATGTTCAATGGTATGCCAACACAAACATTCTCCGACTGGCTCCGCAAATTTGAACTCACAGTTGCCAGATTTCCCTTCAAGATGCGTGACGAACAACGGCTTGCCTACCTTGTTTCCAAAATGGAAGGTGTTGCCCTATTGGCCTACAATGCTTTGGATCCTGCAGTCAGTGAAAACTACAACGCCACCTTGAACGCTTTGAAGCACCGCTTTCCGAGCCGTGCTGCCGAACATGTTGCTGCAAACTCTTTTGACCAATACAATCAGGTGAAAGACGAGGAACTGCCATTCCAAATTGGCGACGAAGTCTGGCGTCGTGACCCGCTCAGGAACGTCTGGATTGCCGGTCACGTTACTGGCAACGACGGAAGCTTCATCTTCCATATTAAGGACGATGACAGCGACAAGACACACCGAGCCCACCGCGACGACATGAAGGCCCGCAAGCGACACGCATACGCTTGCACCACGTCGATGCCCTGATTCTCCGGCGACGACACCTCACCGCTCCCCACAACACCAGGGTCGAGCTTCAACCTCCGCGTTGAGTTTTGTTGTTTCCCTTTTTTTCTCTCCAAAACGAGCACCGCGTAATTCAAGTAGTTGCCCCTTCTTCCCAACTAGTTGCCACTGCAATCCGGATACCATTTCAAACCTTTTGTACCTACCACACGCCGCTTGAGGCCGAATTGGCTTCAAACTTCTCCCGAAAGGGGGAGGGGTGTTGTATCCGCGGCGTAAGGCAAAAGAGGAAGACAAAGAAGTGTTGCAACCCGCGCTCCAACCTTTGGCGCGAGGGGCCAGCCGCGCGAGCTAGCAAGTCGTTAGACAAATGACTTGCGCCCGCGGACGCGATCAACACCTTGTTCCCTCTCTTTGTCTATCTCCCTGCCACAGTATCCGGAAGCAAACAACGCCCCATTAGCATCTTTATATAAGAGCCTAAGACACGGGGTTTCACCAACCACTGTCTAGGGCCAAGTCCCCCGGTTGCTTGTTGTAATTTGTGTGATTTTTACTGAATAAATTTGATTGTTGTATTGTGATATTGTGATTGTTGGTATTTGTGTTAGAGGAGTTAAGTAGGGAGCCTTAGAGAGGAACCGGGTACACATTAATTACAAAAACCGTTTTTGGAACCATTCAATAGGTGTGCCAAGGCGGGAAGGTGTACAGTAGTCTTTTTTCCAAGCTTCACCTGTAAAATGCCTGAGGCTATTAGCCATGAAAATTTTGACAAAAATGACCTAATCTATCTTTTAGAGAATTCAATTCTGCATCGAGTATAAAATTTTCAGATTTTTACCTTTATTTTTGGGATCGGTACATTAATTTAAAAAACATACACCAAGTTTAACCTTCATTTTTCTGCCGACGCTTCTCTTAAGAAATAAAAATCTCATAATTTGAAGTCAAATTTAGAACATGTTGGGCAAATTAAGCTACAGTATCCAAAAATAACGGCAAAAATCTGAAAATTTTATACACCATAGAAAATTGAATTCTCTAAAAGATAGAATAGGTCATTTTTGTCAAAATGTTCATGGCTAATAGCCTCAGGCATTTTACAGGTGAAGCTTGGAAAAAAGACTACTGTACACCTTCCCGCTTTGGCACACCTATTGAATGGTTCCAAAAACGGTTTTTATAATAAGTTAGGCAAGCGTCTAAAAAATAAATGTCAATACGCGTGTGCAGCAGCGCAAAATCATGCGTGCACGTTGCGCGCAGGGCTTCGGTGTCGAGTATGGAGCATAAATTAAAATTTATGACAACCTTGGGCACGCGATTTTTTTTTGTGTTTTACTTTTTCCGATACAAAAAACAACGGGGAAGAAGATAGGCTTATCGAATTACCGCTTAAGTTTGAGATCCGAATATGATAGTGGTTTGAAAACGTATGATATCAAAAAATCGATAATTACCGTAACTGAAAAAAAATTCTGAGTATGTCATTGGATCCGCCGTCCTCAGAAACCCCTATATTAAGTTTTCCAGAATTGTTCATATCCAACGTAGCACAGGGCACTATTTTTTATGAAAAACACTTCTGAAGCCGAATCTCGTGAATCCGAATTTTATAAATTAAAATATCGCGGTTTGGGACCTTTCCCCCGAAGGCCTACAACTCTGACTCAAAACATTTGAAAGTGTCAAAATGATGTGTCCTTCTCCCCACCTTGGTCCTAAATCGGCTCGCAGAGTGTCTGTTAAAGATCGTTTTGGGGGTAATCAGCGGCGATGAATCTGATAGTAGTATCAAAAAATTTATAATCAATCAATAAATCAATAATTTTGGAAAAAATTTACTGTAACTCAAAAAGGGACTGTAGAGTCTGAAAACTGAATAGTTTACCGTATTCTACGACCTCGAAAACCCGTGTATGCCGAAATTGGGCCACGGTTCCCCATCGAAAAAAAAAGTTATTTGAATTTGAATAAAAATGCCCTGCAAAAGCGCGCGCTGAAATGAAGAAAACGATGCGCACGCAGTGTCTTGACTTGTGCTTGCGCACAGTGTGTTGACTTTGTAAGCTTCTTAAAAAGTCAGTTTGAAATTGCCAAAAACGAATTTTGGCACTCTGATTAAAAACTTAACAAATTTTGAAAATTTTTTGATCCGGAAAAAAAATATTGATTTTGAGCCATAAAAACGCTTTTAGAATTTTAATTTTTAAATTCAAATAACTTTTTTTTTCGATGGGGAACCGTGGCCCGATTTTGGTATACACGGGTTTTCGAGGTCGTAGAATACGGTAAACTGTTCAGTTTTCAGACTCTACAGTCCGTTTTCAAGTTACAGTAATTTTTTGTCAAAATTATTGATTTATTGATTGCTTATCAATTTTTTGATATCACTATCAGATTCGCCACCGCTGATAACCCCCATAACGATCTTTAAAACCAAAATATACAGCAATGTTGTTTTTTAAACATTCAAAAATGACCAAAATCGACTTTTCGTGTTAAAACCATGGGTACATCGTGCGTCGTGACAGCCAACACTGGCCGCACCAAACCGCTTTTCTGATCAGTTGATTTTTCACCAATGGCAAATAAATGCTACCACCTATACTAAACCGCCGTTTTTTTCTCGAAAATAAAAGAAGGTTATTCGAGTGCCTGACCATGGCAGCCAACACTGGTTGCACCAAACCGCTTTTCTGGTCTGTTGATTTTTTACTAGGGGCAAATAAAAGCTACCACCTATACTAAAACGCCGTTTTTTTTGCCCAAAAATAAAAGAAGGGTTAGCATCGTTTTTTGATTGACTTACCAACTGAAGCATGTTTTGGCTTCTGTCGGTTGGTATATTTTTTCTTATTCCAAATGGATCGCTTGTGGTACCATACTACACTGATTTATGACCAAAAAGGTGTACATTAAAATATACAAAAAGTAATATAAAAAAGATATTTTTATCACCAGAAAGGACGGTGATGGGACAAAATTTTGAATGCCTTCAAATTCTAACCAAAATTGTCAAAAAACAGCTTTCCCATTTTATTTAACAGAATTAAAAGAGTATTTTCATCCTAATTTTGCTTTCTGCTGTGATTTTGTAATCGAAAATTAGAGAATTGACACCAAAGGAGCCTCTGCCTACCTCCGTCTCTGGAAGCGCCTTGATCGGTTTTGTCTTTGCCTATGGAGGCAAAGGCACTAATTTCGTTTTGCGTTACACTGGTTTTAACCTGCCAAATGATTATTTTTGTTTCAGAAAAAGTTGTTTAGGGTTAATTACTGACATTATCATGATATCAAGTTGTATCATGATATCACGAATGTCATCGTGATAGCACTGTCATATCATGATAGCACAAAAAACGGTATCAGGCAATCACTCGCTGCAGAGGTGCATCAGGGTGGCACTTAAATCAAAAAAAAAAGTCATATTCACTAATTTCGCAGTTGAAAAAACGCATTTGATACAATATTTTCAGCGGTGGTGCAAAAACTCTATGTGAAGAAATAAGAAATACAGCAATGTGAAAGTTTTTTTTTCCCAGGGCATGTGAATAGTTCAATTAAACACCACTTAGATTGCCGAATCGAGAGACGCTGAAGCCTGAAGAGTCCCTTTAAATACCCCCAGCATCCACTGTATTACAACAAATACATTCAGATCATCGCATCAGAATGAAGCTTCTTCTCGTCTTCGCCTGCGCCTGCGCCTTCGTCGCTCAGGCTCAAGTTGCCAATCAAACCGGACTTGACCAACCAATCGGTAATGATCTTCTGGACAACGTCACAAATAACTCACTAATCGATCTCATTCCCCCTGGCCTCAACAAAACGCTTGACGTACCAATCGGTGATGGAGTTCAAGACAACCGCACACTCAGCCCACTAATCGGTCTCGTTGTCATTCCCCCTGGTGGCAACAACACGCTTGACTCCCCAATCGGTGGTGGAGTTCAAGGCAACCGCACACTCAGCCCACTAATCGGTCTCGTTGTCATTCCCCCTGGCGGCAACAACACGCTTGACTCCCCAATCGGTGGTGGAGTTCAAGGCAACCGCACACTCAGCCCCCTAATCGGTCTTGTTGTCATCCCCCCTGTTCTCAACAACACGCTTAACCTATCAGTCAATGTTGAGGCTGGTGGCAACAACACACTTGACGTACCAATCGGTCAAGGGATTCAGAACCGCACACTGGACTCACTATTCGGTATTCTTGTCAACCGCACACTTGGCCTACCAATCAGTGTTGGATCTGATGGCAACAACACACTTGACGTACCAATCGGTCAAGGGATTCAGAACCGCACACTTGACCCACTAATCGGTCTTGTTGTCATCCCCACTGGTCGCAACAACACGCTTGATTCCCCAATCGGTGGTGGAGTTCAAGGCAACCGCACACTTAGTCCCCTAATCGGTCTTGTTGTCATCCCCCCTGTTCTCAACAACACACTTGACGTACCAATCGGTCAAGGGATTCGGAACCGCACACTTGACTCACTATTCGGTATTCTTGTCAACCGCACGCTTGACCTATCAGTCAATGTTACATCTGGTGGCAACACCACACTTGACGTTCCAATCGGTAAGGGGATTTCGCTCAACGGCACATTTGACTCACTATTCGGTGATATAGGACGCGGACTATAAAAATTTTTTCTACTAGCTTTTTTTTTCATCGTTTTTATAAAGATTACTTCATGAAGAAGCTGTTTCCTTCAAAAACGCATATTTTGTTTTGCGACCTGAAAAATGAAGAGTCATTTTCAGTTTTGCCTAATTTTGACAAAATTACATCCGTGTCGTCATCACAGATGTAAATGTAACGAAATCATACTTTTTTTTTGACGACATGATTTTCCAGAAGTAAAATGTCGTGTTTTCCGGAAAAGTTGGAAAGTGATTTGAAAATTGAAGTAAGCTTGTCAATTTTGCCGATTTTATTATATTGTTGCATCCTGAGACAGGCCGTAGTGCAACACGACTTGTTGTATTCTGAGACAGGCCGTAGTGCAACAGGTCTTGTTGTATTCTGAGACAGGCCGTAGTGCAACAGGCCTTGTTGCATTCCGAGACAGGCCGTAGTGCAACAAGGGAGGGAAAGACGCTATCTCGCTTGTTGCATTCTGAGACAGGCCGTAGTGCAACACGAATGACAGCAGCGGGGATCGAACCCAAGGCTGCAGCGGCGCACAAAAAGGGAACGCTCTACGCGCTGAGCCACAAAGACGGTTAAAAAATTAAACTAAAAAACTCATATTCAGAATAGGGAAGAACCCTTCGCTCTTGAGTGTTTCAGTTAGGGTTTTCGAATGTATTTGTGGCTCAGCGCGTAGAGCGCGTTCACTTTTTTGTGCGCCGCCGCAGCCTTGGGTTCGATCCCCGCTGCTGTCATTCGTGTTGCACTACGGCCTGTCTCAGAATGCAACAAGACCTGTTGCACTACGGCCTGTCTCAGAATGCAACAAGCGAGATAGCGTCTTTCCCTCCCTTGTTGCACTACGGCCTGTCTCGGAATGCAACAAGGCCTGTTGCACTACGGCCTGTCTCAGAATACAACAAGAGGCTGGTTGCACTACGGCCTGTCTCAGAATACAACAAGATGCTGGTTGCACTACGGCCTGTCTCAGAATGCAACATACGACCAAAAATTTGTAATTATCGTTCTGAACTATTGTGAAAGAGTAAAAAACACGGTGAATTGAATAAAAAGCGTATCGTGCCTTGAAATCCGCATGTTTTAAGCAATTTTAGCAGATTTCGGAAAAATCGCTTCTGCGCTGGATTTTTCAGTGTGTGTATTCAAAAAATGCAGAAAAACACAAAAAAAGCGTATCGGCCAACTTCAATACGCTTTTTTGTTAAAAAAACGCAAAAATTCGAAAACTGTGGCGTCACTATTGAGGTTTCAAAAAATGACAAAAAAAAAGGCTGGTAGAAAAAATTTTTATAGTCCGCGTCCTATATTGTCAACCGCACACTTGAAGTACCAATCAGTGTTGGATATGGTGGCAACAACACACTTGAACTACCAATCAGTGTTGGATATGATGGCAACCTCACACTTGGCGTACCAATCGGTGAGGGTATTACGATCAACGGCACACTTGACTCACTATTCGGTGATGTTGTCAACCGCACACTTGGCCTGTCAGTCAATGTTAGATCTAGTGGCAACAACACACTTGACGTACCAATCAGTGTTGGATATGGTGGAAACAACACGCTTGACCTATCAGTCAATGTTACATCTGGTGGCAACACCACACTTGACATACCAATCGGTCAGGGGGTTTCGCTCAACGGCACACTTGACTCACTATCCGGTGATATTGTCAACCGCACACTTGAAGTACCAATCAGTGTTGGATATGGTGGCAACAACACACTTGACTTACCAATAAGTCTTGGATATGGTGGAAACAACACGCTTGGCCTATCAGTCAATGTTAGATCTAGTGGCAACAACACACTTGACGTACCAATCGGTCAGGGGGTTACTATCAACGGCACACTTGATGCTTGATTTTTTTTAATTATAGCTGCTTGCATTTATCATATAAAGTAATAAAGAATGAATCATTGACATCTTTCGACGTACACTTTTTTGGGTAGTGAGTCACGGCACTACTAGTGACCGAGGCATAAAATCCGGACGGCTGGCCACAAAAGCCGCGCGGCCGGCAACCTAATTTCGCAAAGCATTTTCTGGGGTAATTTTTTTTATTATAACCAAGGTGGCGAAGAGAGTATTCCCTGAGAAATATCTCGGGAATTATTCTGGGATTCCCGTCTAGATATAACGGGATAATTCCCCACGGAATTTTGAAAATGCTTGATCCCGCCTAAAATAACGCCATTCTTTTTTTAGGCGGGATATTTTTTCCCAATCTTCCCAATTAGTGGGGAATTAAGGTACGTGCCTTTATTTTTCCAATTGGGAGAATGATTTTACTTATTCAAGATCATCATTTTTTTGCAAAAATATATCGAAAATGGTATGTTACAAAACTTTGTCATCGAGTAGTGACCCTGCTGAACAGCGAATGAAAGTGCGGGTTGTTGATAGTAAATACAGGCAATTTTTTTTGCATTTAACAGCTAATGTTAATGTTTATTGTTTCATTAATAATAAATGACAACAAAAATGGCAACGGCCTATCGTTACGATAAAATTACCCAGAACGACAATGGTATGGAAAATAGTTTCTGAAGTTGTTTTAAGACGCCGTCTTGGCACCTTTCAGTCAAATTCAAGAGATGCTCTAAAGCATCATTGTACAACGTCGTTCCTGCGTCTCTCCGTTGCCGTCGCTCCCACGGGAAAAACACTTCGGGAGTTCCCAAGGCGCCCTTTTTGGTGCGCCTTGCTTACGCTACGCGAAAAACAGCAATTTTAGAGTCGAAGTTGGGGAAGCAAAGCATGTGCCTCCCCCTTGTTTTGTTTCTTTGGTGCGCGCGCGTGTTTTTTTTGACTGAGTCATGTTCAAAAAAAGATCCTGAAGCCAACTATAGATATTTTTGATTACGGCCACTTGGATATGATCAGGCATGTCCCAAAGATTGTTTTAAGCCACTCCCGCTTTTTATCAGATTATTTTGCGTAATGCTGCAGGCATTTTAAAATATGAAACTTCGAAGTGCCGTAACTCAGCTGAATATTCTGAAATTTTTAAACACAATCGGTTGTTTTCTTTCTTAGGTCAGTAAGAATCAATAAGCACAGCGGATTGCATAACCTTTAGATCAAACTCCTGGAATGATAAAAAAATAGGTAAAATGCGCACGCGTTGTGAAAAACCAAGAGAAAATTTCGCAGAAAGAATGAAAGACGTCCCTTTCAGTGCTCCCGCAGCGAATAAATTTTAATCCCAGGTCAGTTTCCGAAAAGAATCCTTTCCAAGTTTTATTTCCTTTTTATTAGTTTTTTTGGTTGTTTTTGGTAATTATATGTAGTAATAAGTCATTGTAGGAGTATCCTAACAAATTTCGTGCACCAATGTCTCAAAACGCGTGCGCATTTTCAAGCTGATACCCTATTTTTTATCATTTCAGGAGTTTGATCTAAAGGTTATGCAATCCGCTGTGCTTACTGATTCTTACTGACCTAAGGAAGAAAACAACCGATCGTGTTTAAAAATTTCAGAATATTCAGCTGAGTTACGGCACTTCGAAGTTTCGTATTTTAAAATACCTGTAGCATAACGCAAAATAATATGATAAAGAGCGGGAGTGGCTTAAAACAATCTTTGGGACATGCCTGATCTTATCCAAGTGACTGTAAGCAAAAATATCTATAGTTGGCTTCAGGATCTTTTTTTGAACACAACCCCTTCACGCGTTTTCACGCGCGCGCGCGTCTCATTTTCGCCCATAGAAACAAAGGCGCATGCTG
>CAXAKE010000025.1:0-17175 GCA_963969345.1 Turbatrix aceti
CCTAAGCCTAAGCCTAAGCCTAAGCCTAAGCCTAAGCCTAAGCCTAAGCCTAAGCCTAACCTAAGCCTAAGCCTAAGCCTAAGCCTAAGCCTAAGCCTAAGCCTAAGCCTAAGCCTAAGCCTAAGCCTAAGCCTAAGCCTAAGCCTAAGCCTAAGCCTAAGCCTAAGCCTAAGCCTAAGCCTAAGCCTAAGCCTAAGCCTAAGCCTAAGCCTAAGCCTAAGCCTAAGCCTAAGCCTAAGCCTAAGCCTAAGCCTAAGCCTAAGCCTAAGCCTAAGCCTAAGCCTAAGCCTAAGCCTAAGCCTAAGCCTAAGCCTAAGCCTAAGCCTAAGCCTAAGCCTAAGCCTAAGCCTAAGCCTAAGCCTAAGCCTAAGCCTAAGCCTAAGCCTAAGCCTAAGCCTAAGCCTAAGCCTAAGCCTAAGCCTAAGCCTAAGCCTAAGCCTAAGCCTAAGCCTAAGCCTAAGCCTAAGCCTAAGCCTAAGCCTAAGCCTAAGCCTAAGCCTAAGCCTAAGCCTAAGCCTAAGCCTAAGCCTAAGCCTAAGCCTAAGCCTAAGCCTAAGCCTAAGCCTAAGCCTAAGCCTAAGCCTAAGCCTAAGCCTAAGCCTAAGCCTAAGCCTAAGCCTAAGCCTAAGCCTAAGCCTAAGCCTAAGCCTAAGCCTAAGCCTAAGCCTAAGCCTAAGCCTAAGCCTAAGCCTAAGCCTAAGCCTAAGCCTAAGCCTAAGCCTAAGCCTAAGCCTAAGCCTAAGCCTAAGCCTAAGCCTAAGCCTAAGCCTAAGCCTAAGCCTAAGCCTAAGCCTAAGCCTAAGCCTAAGCCTAAGCCTAAGCCTAAGCCTAAGCCTAAGCCTAAGCCTAAGCCTAAGCCTAAGCCTAAGCCTAAGCCTAAGCCTAAGCCTAAGCCTAAGCCTAAGCCTAAGCCTAAGCCTAAGCCTAAGCCTAAGCCTAAGCCTAAGCCTAAGCCTAAGCCTAAGCCTAAGCCTAAGCCTAAGCCTAAGCCTAAGCCTAAGCCTAAGCCTAAGCCTAAGCCTAAGCCTAAGCCTAAGCCTAAGCCTAAGCCTAAGCCTAAGCCTAAGCCTAAGCCTAAGCCTAAGCCTAAGCCTAAGCCTAAGCCTAAGCCTAAGCCTAAGCCTAAGCCTAAGCCTAAGCCTAAGCCTAAGCCTAAGCCTAAGCCTAAGCCTAAGCCTAAGCCTAAGCCTAAGCCTAAGCCTAAGCCTAAGCCTAAGCCTAAGCCTAAGCCTAAGCCTAAGCCTAAGCCTAAGCCTAAGCCTAAGCCTAAGCCTAAGCCTAAGCCTAAGCCTAAGCCTAAGCCTAAGCCTAAGCCTAAGCCTAAGCCTAAGCCTAAGCCTAAGCCTAAGCCTAAGCCTAAGCCTAAGCCTAAGCCTAAGCCTAAGCCTAAGCCTAAGCCTAAGCCTAAGCCTAAGCCTAAGCCTAAGCCTAAGCCTAAGCCTAAGCCTAAGCCTAAGCCTAAGCCTAAGCCTAAGCCTAAGCCTAAGCCTAAGCCTAAGCCTAAGCCTAAGCCTAAGCCTAAGCCTAAGCCTAAGCCTAAGCCTAAGCCTAAGCCTAAGCCTAAGCCTAAGCCTAAGCCTAAGCCTAAGCCTAAGCCTAAGCCTAAGCCTAAGCCTAAGCCTAAGCCTAAGCCTAAGCCTAAGCCTAAGCCTAAGCCTAAGCCTAAGCCTAAGCCTAAGCCTAAGCCTAAGCCTAAGCCTAAGCCTAAGCCTAAGCCTAAGCCTAAGCCTAAGCCTAAGCCTAAGCCTAAGCCTAAGCCTAAGCCTAAGCCTAAGCCTAAGCCTAAGCCTAAGCCTAAGCCTAAGCCTAAGCCTAAGCCTAAGCCTAAGCCTAAGCCTAAGCCTAAGCCTAAGCCTAAGCCTAAGCCTAAGCCTAAGCCTAAGCCTAAGCCTAAGCCTAAGCCTAAGCCTAAGCCTAAGCCTAAGCCTAAGCCTAAGCCTAAGCCTAAGCCTAAGCCTAAGCCTAAGCCTAAGCCTAAGCCTAAGCCTAAGCCTAAGCCTAAGCCTAAGCCTAAGCCTAAGCCTAAGCCTAAGCCTAAGCCTAAGCCTAAGCCTAAGCCTAAGCCTAAGCCTAAGCCTAAGCCTAAGCCTAAGCCTAAGCCTAAGCCTAAGCCTAAGCCTAAGCCTAAGCCTAAGCCTAAGCCTAAGCCTAAGCCTAAGCCTAAGCCTAAGCCTAAGCCTAAGCCTAAGCCTAAGCCTAAGCCTAAGCCTAAGCCTAAGCCTAAGCCTAAGCCTAAGCCTAAGCCTAAGCCTATACCTGTCTTTAATATCGCCAAGTTTCGGACACATTGGATCAAAAACAAATTTTTGGCATATCGATTTGTAAGATGTGCGTGTTCACATCTTTAAAGGCAAGACGCTCAACCTTAAATTTTGTTAGGATATAGGCGATCTATGGACTTTCTATCCCGTAAATAAAATTTCCTAGGTGTATCATTGTTTGGAAGCGATACTTCCTGATTCACGGTAGAACAAACTTCGGCTGACCATGTTTTTTAAAGGACAGTGCCTGTAGGAGTTGTCTAATTTTTAGTGGTCTCAATATTGGTTGTAAAATTGAGTTGTAAAAGCAAGTCCCGTGGCTTTAAAAGATTGCCTACATGTTGCTTTACATCAGGGATAACGATTTACTAAGAACAAAATTGATTCCCCAAAAAATACTAATGACCAATATGATTCACAGATAGACCTCAACGTCGAAATATTGAGCTAAACCGAGAAATTTCGTGAACTGCCTAGTTGACGGTAATTACGTTTTGTATTGCTGTCATTTAGTACGATCGCCATTTTAAAATGAAAATACCGTATATTCAATGCCAAATTTTGACCATGCAACACCAGTTTAAAAAATCCCTATGTTGGGGTTAACGCAGATGAAAATTCAACCATCTTGTAAACTCTGTTAACATTTTTTGATATCAACATAGCCTTTTTAAAACCAATATTGAGAGCACTAAAAATTATACAACGCTTACGGGCATTGTGCTTAGGAAAACAGAGTCAACCGACTATTGTTCTACCGTGAATCAAGAGCATCGCTTCTAAACAATGATACACACCTAGGAAATTTCGTTTACGGGATAAAAAGTCCATAAGTCGCTTATATACTAGCAGAATTTGAGGTTGAGCGTCTTGCCTTTAAAGATTTGAACACGCACATCTTACAAATCAATATACCAAAAATTTAATTTTGATCCAATGTGTCCGAAACTGGGCGATATTAAAGACACTGGTATGGACGTCCTACCTCAAAAATAAGGACTTCATCCATGGCGTTTAACGGTAGCAAATATTCAAATATGTGTTTGCATTTAAACATTTGAGCGCTACTGTAAATCGCAAAGCGGCTAGTTCGCAAAATCATATCCGCTAGCACCTCTCATGAATTCACCGTTCGTCTAATTCTAAACCGCACCTAAACTTCCAAGCCCCCAAGGATCTTTCCGCAATAGCTCATAATCCTAATTATCTGCTATTCGATATTTCCGTGAACTTGCAGTAGAAGCAGAAGCCTAATACTCAGCACCAGACTACAAGTAACGGTTACAAGCATTCATTGGCAAATCAATTAAACCAAGCAAATTCCAGTGAAACCTACGTGGACATCATTCGTACCTCCTAACATCTGGTCTAATGATAACTAACCACTGAGTAATGGTGAAATAAATAAATAAATAAATTCCAGTGAAACCAAAAATTATACAACAACTAGACGTTTTGGAACCCATGATTTTTGTTGTTTTTGCCTGGCTGCATTAGGCGGCGATACAGAAGCCAAAACAAAACTAAAACTTTTTTGATTTAGGCTGCACGTCAATGTAAAGGTCTTTTTATTTTTACCGTTGCCCTAAAATCTTGCGCACTAATATCCCTGCAATTTCATTTGATTCATAAACCTCTATTGTTGTCAAAAAATTCAAACACCCCACTTACTTATCATTTCTGAACAGGTAGGGCCATCGGCATTATGGATTTTGGGTTCAGAATTAAACAGAAAAAGTCCGAAACGGCATTGGTGATGTCATGGCACCTCACTAGATTTATTAGCACCCCTTCATTGCAATACGGGGCTTTTTACAGAATTTACCAAAGCGCGCGGGACAAAAAACCAAAAACAGGGATAAACAAACGTTTACCCAATATCGGGGCACCTTTCAATTGGCGGCACTCCAGTTCGGGTATGTATTCAGTGAATTCTCAGTTTTGTTTTAGCTCCTGTATAGCCGCCTAAGGCAGCCAGCCAAAAACAAAAAATCATGTGTTCTAAAATACCTAGTTACTGTAAAATTTTTGGTTTTGTTGAATCCCGCATGGTTTAAAAAAATGCTTTCACCCTGTAATAACTTATAGTGCAATATGTTAACAGCAAACAATAGTTCGCTTCTTATCCACAATCCACTATTCGTCAAAGCCAGATATATACGCTATTCCTTACTTCCCTTCACCTGAGCTATCCGCTATTCTTTATTCGCCTAATATTACGTTGTGAAGTTGGAAATGCGGTTCAAATTTAAATTACAGTATCTCAGCCGTCATTAAAGTTTTTCTAACAGTTGAGCAAACGTTAGGAAGAAAATTTTCTTACACATCGTTTCGTCAGTTCGGATTGATAATCAGACTATTAGATGACTCAAAAATAATTATTGAAGACGATCATGTTACTAAATCCGACATGTTTTCTGAGTTTTGCCTCTACTCCAAAAATGAGTTAAAATTTTTTATGCTGTCAAATGAGAAACCAACTTATTAACAATCTACGTTCGATAAATTAGTGAAGTTAACTTTAAAAAAAGAGTTTCTGATGTTTTTATGCAATAGCAAGAGATTGTTTAAATACTTTAAACAACAGTAGTATATGTACCCACAATTGAAAAAAATTACTGTCGAGTTTACAATAAATTTTATTTCTAATCAACGAAAACCGCATTTCTAATTTTACAACGTAATACGTTATTCAAAACGGTTCCAAGCCTACGGTTCCAAGCACCTAATTTCCAATTCAATAATCCTAATCTTACAGCTATTCGTTATTTTCATTAACCTGCACTATTCTTTCTGTGAACTAGCACTATCCTAAGCCTCAAAACCTAATCCGCAATTTAAAATTTGTCAAAGCCAAATATGTCCGCATTTCCCTATTTCCCAGAACCTGAGATATGCGTTTTCGCCTATGTCTAAGCTTTACGTTATTCAAACAAAATCGGAAGTCCGTATGTCGTAGCGTAACGCTTTGAGAATCCCCAACCGTAGTTCAATAATACTAGTTTCTAAGCCAATAAGTCTGTTTGAATGAAAATTGAGCCGTTTTAAAACTCGGAAGATCGCCAGAAGGAATAAAAGCAAAAGCATACCAAACACTATGAAGTACTTACTAAGCGCTATCCAGGCAATTTGCGCATTTTTAGAAGGGATACCGTAAAGCTGTGCTATAAAACCAACCTGGCAGGGCGCCTTGGCACTCCCTGTAAAAGTTGAGCACGTCTGGAAATTGCAAGTGAATGGATGTAGACGTGTAGACGTGTAGAGGATGCACGTGTGAGCTGAAAAAGAACAACGCATCATGAATTTATATCATTTTCTATCCAGTATTTTCCAAAATAAAAGCAACCCACCGGGATCCATACGCCACAACAACACTGATCTCCGTAGACAGGCTCGATGATTGCGCGTCCCACCCGGGACCGGAGCAACAAAACGCGCGACCTGCTTGCCGCTTGCTCCGCTGACCAGAATGATGACTTCGCGTCATCAGTCGCTGCCGTGCCAAGAAAACAGCCGCCAAGTCAACGACTTTTCCCGCCGCAATGCACATCGAATATTGATAAACGCATGAAAAAAAAGTTACCTGCAGTGAAGCACAACTTTGTCCCGCCAAAAACAGAGTCAACTCGCAAAACATGATGCACGCAAACGAGCGCACGGTGGAAAGACAGCGTTGTATAAGTGAAGCAGCACAACTTTTTCCCGCCAAAAACAGTCAACTCAGACAAAAAATGATGCGCACAACTGCAACCCAATCAACAATCACAAACCCAGCCAAACAATTCGATGAATCATCAAGTCGGTTTGGCACAACGCGTGGTAAAGGATAAGGCGTTCTCGTTGCCTGACTCTCTTCTGCGCATACACTGCTGTCCTTTTGTGAAAGCAATGCTCGCCAATAACAGAAATTTCTGATCGTTTTAAAAAAATGGCGGGAAAAAAGTGATCCGTGTTAATCAAAGAACAAGCCAGGCGAGCCCTTTGGGCCCTGAATGCCAAAAACGCATAACAAATGCAAAAAAAATGCAAAGAAATTGCAAAAAAATGCTAAAAAATGCGAAAAAAAAATGCAAAAAAATGCTAGAAAAATGCAAAAAAATGCAAAAAAACGCACAAAAATGCTAGAAAAGTGCCGAAAAACGCTCTAGAATGCCGAAAAACCGCACAAAAATGCCTAAAAACGCCGAAAACGCTAAGATACGCTTTAAAATGCTTACAAACGCCCGAAAAATGCCTAATTCGTACCAATAATGCTCAAAACGTTCATATACGCCTGAAAATGCCAATAAATGCTCTAAAATGCCCCTACAAACGCTTAAAAACACCCTAGAATGACAAAAAACTAAAAATGCCAAAAAAAAGCCGAAGAACGCATAAAAAATGGTAGAAAAATACAAAATGCAAGAAAATTGCTAAAAAAAATGCAAAAAATTCCAAAAAACGCCCTAAAATGCCAAAAAACTCTCTATAATGCCAAAGAAAATGCCTAAAAAATTCGATTATTGATGATAGCATGAAAAAGAACTCACTTGCAGTGAAGCTAAACTCTTCCCGCCAGAAACAGTTTTTCTGATGTGAGGAACAACAGCGTAGATCGCTGTTTCCTTGGCATGCTACACAGTCAACGATCACGAACTTTGCCACGAAATTCTTGTCGATTGCATGTTTCGCACAATGCGTAGTTGAGAAAAAAGTTTTCCTTCTATTCGATGCCCGCAATGAGTAAGGCAAAGTCATCAACGGCACAAAATGTTGATTTTCGGCACTGATGCAGCTTATCCATGTTTCAGTTAAAGATTCTACAACATCAAATGTTCCGAAAGATCAGTAGCAAAATGTATGTCAAATGCCATTCCTTGATTAAAGCGCTAGAGTGAAATGATCAAAGCCCGATATATACGCTATTCCTTACATCCCTGCACCTGAGCTATCCGCTATTCTTTATTCGCCTAATATTACGTTGTGAAGTTGGAAATGCGGTTCAAATTGAAATTACAGTATCCCAACCGTCATTAAAGTTTTGGACGTCACGACAAACACCTTTTTGCAAGAGAGACAGTTAGTTTTTAATTTTTTTTAAATTTTAAACACCTTTTAGGAGCGGAAAAACACACTACACGGCCCACTTTTACGAGATACGTTCAATGGCGTTATCTGTTTTTACGCACCTTTATCACCCAGATCACTAGTGATTTTTGGACGTCTTGACAAACACCTTTTTGCAAGAGAGACAGTGAGTTTTTAATTTTTTTTTTAATTTTAATCACCTTTTAGGAGCGGAAAAACACATTACACGGACCACTTTTACGAGATACGTTCAATGGCGTTATCTGTTTTTACGCACCTTTATCACCCAGATCACTAGTGATTTTTGGACGTCTTGACAAACACCTTTTTGCAAGAGAGACAGTTAGTTTTTAATTTTTTTTTAAATTTTAAACACCTTTTAGGAGCGGAAAAACACACTACACGGACCACTTTTACGAGATACGTTCTGTTTTTACGCACCTTTATCACCCCGATCCCTAGTGATATTTGGACGTCACGACAAACACCTTTTTGCAAGTTTTAAATTTTTTTTAAATTTTAAACACCTTTTAGGAGCGGAAAAACACACTACACGGACCACTTTTACGAGATACGTTCAATGGCGTTATCTGTTTTTACGCACCTTTATCACCCCGATCCCTAGTGCTATTTGGACGTCACGACAAACACCTTTTTGCAAGAAAGACAGTTAGTTTTTAATTTTTTTTTAATTTTAAACACCTTTTAGGAGCGGAAAAACACATTACACGGACCACTTTTACGAGATACGTTTAATGGCGTTATCTGTTTTTACGCACCTTTATCACCCAGATCACTAGTGATTTTTGGACGTCACGACAAACACCTTTTTGCAAGAAAGACAGAATTTTTACCTTTCAAGTGAATAATTTACCCTTTAAAGTTACGATACAAACACGCGTGTGGCATCAATCGCAAGTCCGTAAAAAGTTGATCCTAAAGCATTTTTCATTGTTTCGATCAGACTACTTTTGTCACCTCCAGATCACTTCAAAGTTAGTGTCCTACCTTCGCCGTCGTCAGTCAGATTCGACTCTAAATTTATGTATGACCGTAAAGGGCAGCAAAATCAACATGTGTGGTCTAGTGGCTTTCCATCGCAGCTACTAATTGCGCCATCTTTTTGCCCAGGTTCAATTCCGTGCCGATTTTTTCTTTTTTTTGACAACAAGGATTTAGTTTTTAATTTTTTTTTAATTTTAAACACCTTTTAGGAGCGGAAAAACGCACTACACGGACCTCTTTTACGAGATACGTTCAATGGCGTTATCTGTTTTTACGCACCTTTATCACCCCGATCCCAAGTGCTATTTGGACGTCACGACAAACACCTTTTTGCAAGAAAGACAGTTAGTTCTTAATTTTTTTTAAATTTTAAACACCTTTTAGGAGCGGAAAAACACACTACACAGACCACTTTTACGAGATACGTTCAATGGCGTTATCTGTTTTTACGCACCTTTATCACCCCGATCCCTAGTGCTATTTGGACGTCACGACAAACACCTTTTTGCAAGTTTTTAATTTTTTTTAAATTTTAAACACCTTTTAGGAGCGAAAAAACACGCTACACGGACCACTTTTACGAGATACGTTCAATGGCGTTATCTGTTTTTACGCACCTTTATCACCCCGATCCCTAGTGCTATTTGGACGTCACGACAAACACCTTTTTGCAAGAAAGACAGTTAGTTTTTAATTTTTTTTTAATTTTAAACACCTTTTAGGAGCGGAAAAACACACTACACGGACCTCTTTTACGAGATACGTTCAATGGCGTTATCTGTTTTTACGCACCTTTATCACCCCGATCCCAAGTGCTATTTGGACGTCACGACAAACACCTTTTTGCAAGAAAGACAGTTAGTTTTTAACTTTTTTTAAAAACTAAAAAGAAGAAGAGGAGATGACCTTTTAGGAGCGGAAAAACACACTACACGGACCACTTTTACGAGATACGTTCTGTTTTTACGCACCTTTATCACCCCGATCCCTAGTGATATTTGGACGTCACGACAAACACCTTTTTGCAAGTTTTTAATTTTTTTTTAAATTTTAAACACCTTTTAGGAGCGGAAAAACACACTACACGGACCACTTTTACGAGATACGTTCAATGGCGTTATCTGTTTTTACGCACCTTTATCACCCCGATCCCTAGTGCTATTTGGACGTCACGACAAACACCTTTTTGCAAGAAAGACAGTTAGTTTTTAATTTTTTTTAATTTTAAACACCTTTTAGGAGCGGAAAAACACATTACACGGACCACTTTTACGAGATACGTTTAATGGCGTTATCTGTTTTTACGCACCTTTATCACCCAGATCACTAGTGATTTTTGGACGTCACGACAAACACCTTTTTGCAAGAGAGACAGTTAGTTTTTAATTTTCTTTTAAATTTTAAACACCTTTTAGGAGCGGAAAAACACATTACACGGACCACTTTTACGAGATACGTTCAATGGCGTTATCTGTTTTTACGCACCTTTATCACCCAGACCGCTAGTGATTTTTTAATGTCACGACAAACACCTTTTTGCATGAGAGACAGTTAGTTTTTAATTTTTTTTTTAATTTTAAACACCTTTTAGGAGCGATGTTCAAAACTCCAATTGGATGTTTTCCCAAAAATATTTAGTTATTCTAACACACCCTGTAAAATTATGACGTATTTCGCCACTTTTATTCGGTTAAGGTACAAACCCGGTTGTGTGGACTTTTGTTTTCGGCCAGTGGTACACGGATTCTTGCAAAATGGTTCCAAAACTACACCTGTTATACCACCCCCAGTATACAAAAAAAAACCTAATACCCGAAGCAATAAAGGTTGAAATTTTATTTTAGTACAAAAACAATATTGTACTTGAAAAGGAAGGTTCATGACAAAAATAAAAGCGGGGATAGAGGTATTGTGTTTGAGAAGGAGGTTATTTTCATTTGAGAAAATTTTCAAAATATGAATTCGATTTGGTAATCATAAAGTGGCAATGTTTTCGGATTTTGAGGCAGTTAGGGAACATGAAATGGAAAGTTAGGGGACTTGAACATAGCCGGTATTTTGTTAGAGCATATTTTTTGTAGGTTTTTTTTATATCTTATCAAAATTGCAATTTAAAATCAAAAAAGAATATCAGTATTTTGTTTGAATCAGAAGGTTAGGAATAACAATATTGTACTTGTACGAGAAGGTGCAGGGCAACAATCAAGCGGGGATATTGGTATTGTCTTTGAGAAAAATGTTTTATTCATGAACCATACGACTGGGAGCAAGGTGAAGAAGAGGCCACAGATGCCGCGGCAGAATCGATCAACAATGGCATCACCAAGGGTCAAAAAAATAATGATTGACTCGAACGACAATCAAATCGATCCGGGCACGACTGAGCGAGCTAAAACCACTGCAAATGGCACTAAACTGATTTAATAGCGGTCTGAGAAAATAACTAACAATCTGGCTGGAATTTTGGGTGCTAATAAAATATAAAATGAATTTTTTTAAGATTTTAAAACTTTTGATTTTTGTACGTATGTTTGCATTGAATTTTGTACTACTTCTATATGATTTTTGAATTTATATACTTTTTATACATTCACACCATTTGTCTGTTTTATACATTCATACCATTTGTCTGTCTGTCCCAAAACAATTTAGTTAGCAAGCAAAAGCTGTGCAGAGAGGCCGTAAAAAAAATTTACTGTTGAACTCAGTACGGTAAACATACTGTGTGTTTAACTTTTTGGCGGGAAAATATTTTATCGGTACAGTAACGCATTGGCCTAGCTGCATTCGGCAACCGCGTCGCGAATCGACTCATCGGTTCGCACTTCCCTGAAGAGTGGCAACAGTCTGTCGTGGTCGTGCCGTCGTAATTGCGCGACGCTAATGCTATGCCAATTGATTGTATACTGTTCTGATGAGTATTTTTCCCGCCGAAATAAATTAACATACAACTCGCTGACGTCATTGAATTAGATCATTGAGCAAAAAAACAAGTACGCTCATAGTTCTTTTTTGCCTAGGTGGGGAATCAAACCATCTATGGAAGATCGAGTTCCCCACTAAGAAAGTCTTTTTTTGTGTATAGGTGGGGAACTTAACCATCTATGGGGGATTGAGATCCCCACCAAGAGGATAGGGTGGGGAACTGAATGAGGGTGGGTATCGACATGGGGGGTATCAATCAATCAATCAATTTATCTCTTACTCGTACACACGGGATTATACAAATCAGTGGGGTCGTACGAAGAGGGGTCATCAAAGAAAAACAATCCGTCTGAAATCGAAGTCCTTGGTAGAAGCACATGGGGGGTATGGGGAACTTAAAGTAAATATAGCCAATTATTTTTTGTAGATTCTATGTAGCTTGACTTTACATAAAAAGTTGCCTTTTATACTCTCCTTTTTGTTACATATCCGATTCCGCTTGGTCAACATAACATTTATCAATCAATCATTTACTTATTTTCGTTTTTATTTATTTATTTATTTCACCATTACTCAGTGGTTAGTTATCATTAGACCAGATGTTAGGAGGTACGAATGATGTCCACGTAGGTGTAAATGTCTCGATTCGTTTTGGTCGCGATTTCTTCTTTCCCATGGAGAACTAGACTTATTTTCGTATTAGCACGTATTTACATAAATTTGCATTCATAACAAGTAAGCTAGTAGTTATGTTACATTTCTGCTGGCAGTAATTGCTGTGATCACAAGTCACATTTTTTTCGACCGCGGCATTTCCGTAGGCGCCGATTCTAGGCTATTATCTCAATTCCAACGTTTTTTTCGGTGATGTTACAATGACAGCGGTGCCAGCGTCATATAGCGATGAAGTATTTCTAGTAGTGATTGTGTCGTTCCAAAAATAAAAAATAATTAATGCAAAATGTGAAAAAATAACACCATCTTTGAATACACAAGAAAATTTTTCATCCACGTCGACAACTGTACCGTGTAGCGTAAGTCAGTTTTTTATTCATTCTCAAAATTTATAAATCGCAAAACCAATGGTTTACAAGCAAGGCACCGACAAAAACAATATCTGAACAAATTCAACAATTTCATGTTCTTTTTTATTAAGTTGATTGCATACATTTGATTTCATTATTTTTTGTTCGTCAGAAAAGTATGATTCATCCAAAATGGCCCTCAATGTATGGCGGCAAAACAGGAGGCAAATCTTTAGCATGGAGATTTTCTTCCATTTGTGGTCTATATACGCCGTGATGTTTGCGTCGATCGCGAATCACTCGAATGGTATAAACAATTGCAAAAAGTGTCAGTACTAATACTGCCTAAAGTTTTGAGTAATGATTATATATGAAAAATTGTTACAGGTATTGATTTTTTACTCAAATTTCAAAAACAAATGTTATTTGAAAAATAATAATTTGAAATTAATGGAAAAATATTAACCAAAACACCAAGAACAACTCACCAGAACACCAAGAACAACTGCAATGACAGCTCCGGCACCTAAGCCTTCATGTTTTGGATCATTAATTGGAAGAGTTGTCGTTTCGTACTCTGTCGTCATAGTCAGCTTTGTTGATGTAAGACTTGCTGACGTTGAAGCAGTGATCGTTTCAATCAAATCAGACATGTTTAATATAGATCTTAGTTGTAAGGTATCGATTGTTAGTGGACAGATGCAATAGTAAGGAGCGTCGTCGCTAGGTGTTCGGCATCCGGAGATGACGAATGCTGTTGTATTAGCTGAAACGCGCAAAGTAAAAAATGTGCAAAGCATTTCGTGAACAAATTAGCGGTAATCATGCGGTTAATGTTAACTCGATGTAAATAGTGTTGTTGTTGCAATTAATATTTTAATTTTTTAGTTATGTCCAACACTAAAAAATTATTTGAATAATCACAAGTAAAAATAATGTTTAAGACGGGAAAGATTGACATAAAGATAGCTAGTAACAGTTGATTGCCCGTTTTACAGAAAACTATTATCATTTATGCCGACGGGGCGCTTGGCGTCCCGCCGGCCAAGCACCCGCGAGTGCGTGCGCCATCCCCGACGCCCGAACCGACGACACAGAAAGAACCCCGCACTGATCATCGACTACGCTACGTGCCGTCAGTCTTATCTCCCTGCTCGTGCGTGACTGGTTGGCCACGACGAGCTCTCTCTCTCCCTCTGTGTTGTTGTTGATTTTACTAAAACTCGTGTTGTGCTGAGATCTACGTGATTCGGCGAGGCTCAGTTGGGCTTCTGTATTTGTGCTACGAACAAGGAATAAAGCTACATCACGATTCGGAGCGACTACGGCGGAAGGTTTCAAGACTGCGGCGAGAAGCCTCGGTAGCAAATTGGTGACGAGAGAACCACGCCCTGTTATTGGAAGGTTGGTCGTTTTGTTTTCTGGTTGTTTCGGGGAGAACAGGAACACATCCGTGACCGCGACGGCCGCACGGCGCATTGGGAATGCCGGTTGAGACACGCAGTCAAGTCAGACAGAACATGAACGACACCACATCGGGCCAGCCGACGGCAGATGACGATGATGTGTTCGCATCGCCGGGACAAGTCAACGTGCAAGCGACCGGAGAAGAATCGCCCCGCCACTCAACAGTGGCCGAAAGAAGTCACAGCACCGGCTCAATTGAGCGGTTGATGACGCCAAGAAACCGGAAGACGGTGAAACTACCTAAGCTGGAAAAGGATGGCGACTTTGAAATGTGGATCTACAGATACGAAAGCAGCATCCACAATCTTCGAATCATCGACGCGAGGGAACAACAGCAAGTGATTATCGAAAACTTGTCCGACGATGTCCTGAACGTACTCATCAGTCGACTATATCCCACCAAGCTACAAGAAGTATCAGCACAGAAAGTGATTGACACGCTCGCGGCGGTTTTTCGCCAATCCAGGAGCCGTCTGGCTACCCGGATGGCACTACTGGACCGCAGGCAGGGATCCACAGAATCGCGCAGCACGTTTCTGGCAGATGTTTTCCAGTTATCAAGACATTGCGACTACAAAAGCAAGAGGAACTTCCGAGAAGAAGATATCATCCTGACAGTTGTCAGAGGAATGGCGGACAACGACCTGCGGGACTTCCTGATGCTTCCGTCCAACGAGATCGAAACGACGGATGATCTGCTACGTCTAATGAAAATATACGACGCCAAGACCGAAGTCATGAACCGAGCACGAAATCCAACATCGCATCATGAAGATCGAACGACGGCAGTGTGTCGGGTGGCGGACAGACAGAAGCAATTCAAGGGCCCCCGAGGGTTCAATGCAGCGCGCAACGCCAGCGACAGCCGACAAGATGGACGTCTGGCGTGCTACAATTGTGGCGAAATTGGTCATTTTGCGAGAGAATGTCGAACGAAGCGCGCTGACCCCAAGCAGAACACAAACGCGATCCTATCAATCATCGGAGCCGTCGAGGAAATTCCTCCATATATGATCCAGCTGAGAATGAATGGAAGAAGGATTGAATTCATGCATGACTCCGGAGCAGTGTGCACAATTGTGACCAAGACGACCTGGGAGGCTATGGGATCCCCCAAACTGGTGAAATCGGAAAGGCAGCTCCGGAACTTTGAAGGATCGCCAATTGGGATCCTTGGAGAAATCAAAGTCAACGTCGATTGGGCCGGAAAGAAAGAAATGGCAAAGGTGGTGGTGGCCAGGACCGGAAGCTGCAACCTACTCGGCAGGGATCTGATGGAGCAGTTCAGTATCGGCAAGCCGACGAGTGGATCCAAGGTGCAATGGGTGAATGCGATCCGGGGTGGACAGCAACTGGCAAAGATCATCGATGAAGTGAGCGACTGTCAGGTACGATCACCGTTCGACTTGAAGCGGGTGGCGGCGGAAACACAAATGGACGAATCCCTCAAAGCCGTACTCCACTACACGCAGACCAGTTGGCCTGACAGCAAAATGATCCCCGACTTGGTGAAACCATATCAACAAGAAAAAGGAAAAATATGGAGCGATGGACTGTGTTTATGGATGGATAACCGGCTCATCATCCCAGAAGCGCTGAGGAGCGAGGCGCGTTGCCTGCTACATCAAGCCCATGTTGGACGGGATCAGATGCACATGTTGGCGCGGGATCAATTTTGGTACCCGGGTCTGGCAACGGATATCGAAAAGATCGCAAAGGGATGCGAGGCCTGCAACCGAAACCGTGCAAACCCGACAGTTCAACTCCACCCGTGGAAGAAACCCGAATCATTTTTTGAGAGGGTTCATATCGACTTCGCTGGCCCGTTCCACAAATCCATGTGGCTGATCCTGGTGGACGCTTGGTCCAATTGGATTGAGGTAGTCAAAACACGGTCCACGTCGACGAAGGAAACGATTGCGGCTTTGAGAGAAATCATCAGCCGCCATGGCCTCCCCAACACGTTGGTGTCGGATAACGGAACAGGATTTGTCAGCCGAGAGTTCGAGACGTTTTGTGAGATCCGGGGAATCAAACACCTCAAATCGGCGCCATATCATCCAAGCTCAAATGGAGTAGCAGAACGAGCAGTGAGGACTTTCAAGGAGGGCGTCACGAAGAGAATGAATGCGGGGGACTCGCTGGATGAGGCGGTCATGACCACGCTATATCTCCATCGCACCACTAAGCTCAAGGACGACGACGAAACGCCGGCCAAGAAAGTGTATGGAAGGGAGCTGCGCACTATCTTCACGATCAATGCGGTGGCGAGGGATCGACACTTTCAGCCAAACCAGTTGGTTTGGGTCAAGATGTTCAAGCCTGGAAAGGAATTCTGGGAGAGGGGTCGGGTACTTGAGCCAGTTGGCCAAGTCATGTACCGGGTGCAAGCAGGAGGAGACATGCATGTGCGGCACCGGGACCAGCTCAAAGGGGCCGAAGAGGAATTGGCGGATAAAAAAATGAAGGAACCGTGGGTTTCAGGATCGGTTAACATGCTGCAGAATCTGCGGGTATCGCTGTCACCGGGCGACGACTCCACGGACAACCATCGGCGAGTCAGGCCCCAGCCCAAAAGCGTGATCATTCGAGTTCAGCCGAAGACGACTCCCCCAGATCGGTCGGCCCCCGCATCGTTGCATCCTGACTCTGACTCCTCGGACGAGCGCCAGCGGTCCCGTCCTCAGCCAAAGAGTGTCGTGGTCAAGGTCTTTCCCAAGGTACCAATCCCCGACCGCCTGGTTTCAATGTCCACCGAGGAGCTGAAGCGGGAGCAGGCCGAGATCAAGAAGGAGCAGATCAAGCTGTCCGACGACGTGGACTACCTCCTCAAGGGCACGGTTCAACAGATTGCGGAAACTCAAGAAAACCTGCGAATGAGTCGTCGTTTTTATGGTCCGGCGATCAAGGAGCTCACGGAGACGATGGAATTCGTCACGCTCGCTCTCAAGAAGCTGACCGGCCTGAATGAGGAATACTGCGCCATTTGGCAGCTTCGGTCAGCTGGGAAGGGGAGTGCCGACGGGGCGCTTGGCGTCCCGCCGGCCAAGCACCCGCGAGTGCGTGCGCCATCCCCGACGCCCGAACCGACGACACAGAAAGAACCCCGCACTGATCATCGACTACGCTACGTGCCTTCAGAGGAACCCCGGCGAAAGGAAGCGCGCTGGTCCCGTCGTGGCGACTGATGTGAGTCAGTCTTATCTCCCTGCTCGTGCGTGACTGGTTGGCCACGACGAGCTCTCTCTCTCCCTCTGTGTTGTTGTTGATTTTACTAAAACTCGTGTTGTGCTGAGATCTACGTGATTCGGCGAGGCTCAGTTGGGCTTCTGTATTTGTGCTACGAACAAGGAATAAAGCTACATCACGATTCGGAGCGACTACGGCGGAAGGTTTCAAGACTGCGGCGAGAAGCCTCGGTAGCA
>CAXAKE010000028.1:0-20057 GCA_963969345.1 Turbatrix aceti
TTAGTTGCAAAAAAAGGAATTTCGGGCCAAATTTAGAAATTTTTACTTTTTCAAATTAGATTTGTAATTAGAATAATATTTGAAGCATTTTGATGTGTTTTTCAGAATTGTGGGACAATATTTGATCAAAATCGAGTGGGGTTCGGGAGAAAAAATCCACGGATCTTTGAAATGCCGACAGAAAGCTGAAAATTTCAGGGTTGACTAAAAACAAAATTTCCTTTCAAATGGCATACTCAGTTTTTTGATTGCGTGTCGATAAATGTCCGAAAAAACGGTTTTCTTCGGAAATTTGAAAAATTCGGTACTTTCTAGAACTGGGATCAAAAAATGAATATCACCAGTCGAAAACGCAATATCTTTTTTATCTACTGTGAAATTTTCACAGACTTAACATATCCCTGAAGCATACGGTAACGATTCTCCCGAACCCTACTTGTTCCAACGCCTGAGGCTATGAGGTAGAGCGCTGTAGAGCAGAGTGAGATAGAACATCTTGTGAGAAATTTTTCGGCCTACAAAATCGTGTAACTCCTGAATTTCTATCTATTTTTTTGGCTTCGCAATTTTAATTCGCGCTACATACACTCATTTTTGGTATCAATTTTCCGAAAATTGAAATCGAAAAAGTGGGGTCTGGGGGAAAAATCGGCATTCGTTCAGTTTGAAAGCAATATTGCTGAAAATTTCAGGATAGGAGTAAAAATGAATTCTAAATGCGGTGACGATATTCATTTTTTTCAATTTCGACCGAAAAATTTCTAAAAGTTCGAATTTTCGAAAAAAAAGCATTTTTCGGAACTTTTTCGAACCTTTAAAAACAAAATAATAAAATTTTTGAATTCTACAGTGTTTTTTACGTTTGGGGTCAAGATTCATGCTAATACGCTCCAAAACTGTGTCAATGGCGATTTTTCCCCCAGACCCCACTTTTTCGATTTCAGTTTTCGGAAAATTGATACCAAAAATGAGTGTATGTAGCGCGAATTAAAATTGCGAAGCCAAAAAAATAGATAGAAATTCAGGAGTTACACGATTTTGTAGGCCGAAAAATTTCTCACAAGATGTTCTATCTCACTCTGCTCTACAGCGCTCTACCTCATAGCCTCAGGCGTTGGAACAAGTAGGGTTCGGGAGAATCGTTACCGTATGCTTCAGGGATAGGTTAAGTCTGTGAAAATTTCACAGTAGATAAAAAAGATATTGCGCTTTCGACTGGTGATATTCATTTTTTGATCCAAGTTCTAGAAAGTTCCGAATTTTTCAAATTTCCGGAAAAAACCGTTTTTTCGGACATTTATTGATTCGATATCAAAAAACTGAGTATGCCATTTGAAAGGAAATTTTGTTTTTAGTCAACCCTGAAATTTTCAGCTTTCTATCGGCATTTCAAAGATCCGTGGATTTTTTCTCCCGAACCCCACTCGATTTTGATCAAATATTGTCCCACAATTCTGAAAAACACATCAAAATGCTTCAAATATTATTCTAATTACAAATCTAATTTGAAAAAGTAAAAATTTCTAAATTTGGCCCGAAATTCCTTTTTTTGCAACTAATTCGACCAGCGCGCTCGGGCAGCGGGAGAATCTCTCTTCATGAGAGCGACGCGCGCTGAACGAAGAGAAGCCAGAGAGAGAAGGATAGTCCAGACAGCATGCGCGCCTCACACTTGCCACTGTATGTGCCATGCACCAAACCAGTCTGACCCTTCACCCACGTTCTCTCGTGGCGAAAATTGCTTTCGTGTTCCATCGCAAGCGAAAGTTGTGTTGCTACTTGTTGTTTTTGATTGTTTTTTTTTCACGTGTTCATTACACCTCCTCTTGCTCAGACAGTTCATCAATTTACTCAGCACGTCAATCCATGTCAACCGACGGAACTCAGGACACTGAAATGGACACATCTGAAGAAAAAATGAGTAAATGAGTAGATTTTATATAATTTATGTTATAGAAAAAAAAATTGTGGTTTCAGTTGTCCCCTTTTTCATGCCGGTAACATGTAGTGATAAATTTGTAAATGTTTATATCCATTACGGCACAATAAATACGGTAAAACAACACTTTGCGCACTGCACACAGTTTGCGCTTGCAAAGCGGAAAAATCTCACAGATGATTTTTTTCCAATTTGTGCGCGCACGCTACGCGGAAAAATCTCACAGATGATTTTTTTCCAATTTGTGCGCGCACGCTACGCGGAAAAATCTCACAGATGATTTTTTTCCAATTTGTGCGCGTGTTCTCGCATTTTCTCGTGCGGACTGTCCACATTTTCGCAAAATGTCAATTTGTTCATTTTAGTCGGACAATTTTTCATGAAATAAAAATTTCTTATTTCAGATGTACTTTTTTTTGAGAACATTGAGTTTTGCTGTTTTTAGTTCGTTTTTTGAGTTCAGCTGCAAAACTTCGTTTTTTGAAGAAAATTTTAAATATACCGCCTTACATCGTCGACGTCTACTCTGACAGCGACGATGACTTTGACATGGACGACGATGACTCTGATATCGACGGTGAATGGTAGAAACTATTTGGATCGATTGTGCGTCTTTTTTACTTTTTTGATTTTTTAGCAAATTTGCTTCATTTTGACTATATTTTTGTATTTTTTTTCATTTTTTTTCAAGAAATAAAGCGTATTATGAAGACAAAAACGGCGTCCATGAATTCTGATTAAAGGTGTAAATTAGCCGATTTACATATCTAATAAGAAACAATAAAAATGATAACGGAACGCTGAATGTGTTGATAAACGAAAAATGATAGTAGGTTTTATTCCTAGTTGGCAAAATCTCACGCTGCCTCGGTGTTTCTGACACGAAAATGAACTTGCGTTGTTTCGCGAGTGTGTGAAAGTGTTATGTATCAGAGGTGGCCATCCGAAATTTCTGTCGGATGATCCGATCCGATCCGAAATCTGACGCTTCGGATTATCCGATCCGAGAATCCGATCGGATGGATCCGAACCATCCGAATTTCTGTGAAAAATTTTTGATTTTCCTGTTTTGCAACAAAATCGGATGAAAATAGTGCTCACGTAATTCAACAATTTTTTTAAATAAAAATTCAGTTTGAATATCAGTTTTTGCCATTTTGATTAGGGTTATTGTGGATTGTGATAGGTATCAAAGTCAATATATGTAACTATGAGGTCAATCAAGAAAATCCATGTGCACTGGAACGACGGAGATCCTTTTGGCCCGGTTGATCTCTTTTTTTCCACCGGAAGATTTCATTGTGACGCCAGGTGACCGGTCCCGGACGATTACCAATCGGAAGACGAATCTGAAGGAAAACATGGAATTCCTGTGGTAGTCCGTTTTTCACGCAGTCGACGACGTCTACCCTGACAGCGACGATGACTTTGACGTGGTTAATTTTTTTAGCAAATTTGCTTCATTTTGACTATATTTCAGTCCGATTTCTACACAATTTTTGAAAGTTTTTAGAAATTTTTGTGTGCGTTATTTTTTATATATACATTGATGTTTTTTTACTGTTGTTTTCGATTTTGACGTTCATTTTGGCGTTTTTGGTCATTATTGATAGTTTTGCGCTTTTTTTTGTTACAGCAGGCGTCAGCGATTCTAAAAAAAGCTTATTAGCACATTTAAACTTTTTTTTAAATTATTTTGTGTTGATGGGCATCAATTGTACAGTTTTATTGAATTTAATTTTGACCCCAGTCAAAGTTCGTATGCACCTGTCAGAATCTTCCCAACATTCGGCACGCAGGTCTATAGAGCATCCCCGCGCACCTGTTTGGCACTCTGAGACCGGGAACTTAGGTGCTCAAGTGCCCGCTCCCAAGTCTTTTCTGCAACCGCAGACTCACATCAGGTGCCGCCCACCCAGGTGGCCACCTCAGTCTGCTCGCGCATAAAAGCGGTCCGTAAATATTCAAAAATCGTCAGATCTCCTGATTTTTGCCATGTTCAAATTCGTTGCCTTTGCCTGCGTTTTTTCCGCCGCGTTTGCCGGCTCGGTCTTCAACACAAACGCCTCGCTCCCGCTCCAGCGCTGTCCAGATGGCACGGATCACTCGATCCGCGATAACAAGTGCTACTCGTACCACCAGGGCATGAGGACGTTCATCGATGCGCTCTCCTACTGCCGCGATCTGCGCGGTCACCTCGCTTCGTTCTCCAACGCCTTCGACAACGAACTCGTCTCCGACCACGCAAAACACCGGTTCCACGGTCAGTCCTTCTACATTGGCGCAAATACGGTAGAAGGCAAATCAAAGACGTGGAAGTGGACTTACGGCGATGCGGTCGAGTACAACAACTGGGCGGTCATTACGGTCGCTTCTGAAGTCCTCCAGTGCGCTACCGCCAATCCCTACAACCTTGGAAAGTGGTCCCAGTCTGACTGCTTCATGGCTCGCCCATTTGTCTGCGAAGTCCAGATAGACGATCTTCACGTTTACTAACTTGTTCTTGTTTTTGTTTTTGTGCTCGTTTTCTACCTTTTTACGATGCTTGAAAAAATGAAATTCTCCGATTTTTATATACTGCGTTGATTTTTGATTTTGGGACGGGTTGGGACCAGGGATGGGCAAACAGCAGTTTTTTTGTCCTTGAACGAACACGAACATTTTTTAATGTTTGTTCGAGAAATCGAACGAACGCGAACATTTTTGTTAGTGTTCGCGAACGAACAGCGAACAGATTTTTAGCATATTTTATACGACCTCGAACGAACACGAACGTTTGCCTCTCTCTAGTTGGGACACACGGACGCACAAAGGGGCAGTAACGGTTCAACACTGAATTTTACTTGAAAGTGCTTCTCCATTTTTTATTGTTTCGCGTCGCTGCACGAGTCAGTTTGTTCGCTGCGCTCGCGTTCCTTTTTTCGAAATTCTACGAAGTATAAAACCGTTATCCACATTCCAAAAATTCTGAGGGGTTCATCTTTCACAAATCCGAATACACGATGCGTAACGGTGAGTTTTTGAATGTTTTCACTTCTTCATGATCCATTTTCCCCTTTTTAGAGCAAAAAAAACTTCTTTCCCAGATTGCGGATATTTTCAACGGAAATCCAAGGTATATTATACATACATGATTTTGTTGTCAGTCGTCGGCATGCAAGCTCATATCGGCATTTTTTAGCGCACAACCCGCAGAAAATCATCGAAACGACGACAACAATCCTTTTACGTGAGTTTTTTTGTGGAAAAAATCGTTACTGGAAAAAGGAGCGCGATATCGATATTTCAGTGTTTTTTTCAATTTTTATTGGCTTTGCGCGTAATTTTTTTTCTCTTTTCGATAATTTTTGTCACAAAAGTAAGATGATGACGGTTAGTAATTGACAGAACAAAACAGAATAATACTTTGAACAAATGTAACGAAACGGCGAAAATTGTGAACGTTACTCGAGTAGAAAAGTAATAGTATGTAAAATAGTAAAAAAAGTTACTGCACTTTAGCCTGCAAAATAAAGAGTAACAAAAAACGACAAAAAAAATGGATGTTACTTCTAGCAAAAGTTATATTTTATGGAAAAGAATTTTTACTTCAAGTTTTACTGTCACACGAAATAATAAAATAATGACTATACGTGACTCTTTCTTTCTTTTAGCAAAAGTAATGTTCCAAGTTTTTTTCAGTCCCGCTCGATCGTCTGCTTCTTCACAAGTTCAACGAATTCGCGTCAATGTACACAAACATTCCGGAACGCAGCAGGTTCTTGACGATGTGACTTCTTGCTATTACACGCCGCCGCCCAGAACTCACTCACATCGATCAACCAAAAAAACAGTCACGTGAGTTTTTACCTTTTTTGGGTTTCTTCAAATTTTATTATATTTTCTGACATTTTAGCAAACCAAAGAATTCCGAAATATTGTTTCCGCTCCAGGACGATGACTCCATGTACACCTGCTTCATCTGTGGCACCGAGTACTACGAAAACACAGGTCACGTTGCGTGCAGTGATTTTTACGGTAAAAATCCGGGTTCTGAGATTCACAAAACTTGTACGGTTTGCTTCCGGAACTGGGCACGGGCGTCCGTCGAGATGGGCGTCGCGTTTGGTGGCATTGGGCTTCGGTGCGTCGACAATTCGTGTTCCAACTGCGTGGTTTACTGTAGGTTACGGTACTACAAATAATTTACGATTTCTACAGTTTTTGTCACTTTCAGCGAAATACTTCCGGTACATGGATGCCGAAGACTGCGATTTGATCGAAGAAGTCCTCCAGCGACGCTGTCTCGTCGATACCGACATGCCGGATCTCGTCCGATGCGAGGATTGCGGCTCTGAGTGGATTTCCCGCTGTGAGCATTTCACGTGTGAGAAGTGTGGACGGAAGCAGTGCTGTAGCTGCCGTCGGCCTTACGATGATATCCACAAGGGTCGCAGTTGTAAGGAGGCTGCGATTTTGGCGGCGCAAACCGCGTCTGCTGGGAGATTGTGAGTTTTACGGTTTTTGGGCCTAAATTTTTTTTCTTTTTTTGGCATTTTTAACTGAAAAATTCATCTTTGCGATGCGTTTACGGTATCAAAAGTACCTTTTTAAGCCTAAAACGTGGTCATAATGCTTCATTTTCAAATTTCACACTATTTTTTAGTTCTTGACGTTTTTTTACAATGTTGAACTAAAAATTACCTATTTTTGAAATTTTCAGACAAATTTATCATTTTTTACGACAGTTTCTAAGTATACAGGATAACGATCATATTACGGTACTGAAACCATTATTTTAGGCCCCGAATACGGTCAAAATGTTAAAAACATTTCCATATAAATTTTTGTTTCTTATCAACGTGTTTTTTTGCAGGGAAACCCGCATCAACGAATTGGTCGTCCGTCGATGCCCAAAGTGCGGAATTCAGGGAATCAAGGCAAGCGGGTGCAACAAAATGACCTGTCCCTGTGGCACTATGTACTGCTACCTCTGTATGGAGGTGATCCAGGGGTATGCCCACTTCGAAAACGGCAAATGCGCAACTCATGCTGACGCTGAAGCTTTTGATCAGGAAAGAATCCGACTTTTGACGCAATAGCATTTTTATTCAGTTTTTTTTTTATGTTTTTTTATTCACAGTTTGTTACATGTTTCTGAATTTTGTTCTTGTTGTGAACGTAACACCATCGTAAACCAGTTTGAGAAATAAAAACGCCCGAAAAATTGATTTCCATTCGAGACCAAAAATACAATCTTTTCAAAAAATGCGCGATTAGAAATTTTTCCAGTTGAGAGACTATCATTTTTTTACTTTTCGTGCCAGGAGTATTATTTTTTTATTTTTCTGCTTCATAACAACAAATATCACAAATTACCACAATAATATTTTTTTCAAGTTGCATCTTGAAGGTCAACCTCACTGTCGCGTTTCCAGGCGTAGGGACCCCATCCATAGTCACCCCAGCCGCCAGACCATCCACCGTAGTCGCCCCAAGATCCGTAGTAATCGCCCAGGCCAAGTCCATATCGTCCGAGACCCCAGCCTCGGAATACGCAGGATACTGGGGAAGAGAGTATCGATAATATCAGAAGCCAGCAGAGAATCGTTTTTATCAGATTTGTAGTCATGGTGGAGAAAAATAGAAAAACGTAGGTGAAAAAGAAACAAAAGAGAAAGTAAGACGAAAAAATGTGGATCATAAATAGTATTTGGTATTTAAACTGTGGATTAAAAAAACATGGGGTGTTTGTTTGTTTGTTTACGGTGCATTGTAGGAAAAATAACAGGGTTTTTGAAAACAGGATTGGGCGTCGGAGTGGTTTCGACGCGAAATTGGGATTTTCGTGGCGGGAGTATGCGTCGCACAAAAAACCGTATAATTTTATTTTATCCTAAAGAAAGTTTGTTTTTTGGGATCGTAATCAAGTTTTTTTACCCAATCCAAGTTCAAAACATCAAAAAAAGTTCCATTCCGCGCAATAATGAACAATTCAAGTATTTGTTTGCAAAAAAATTGTAAATACAGCGTTCACGCGTAAACGATTTGTTTACGATATTTTTTTATTAATCACTCCTACCAACAATTGTAACTTTTGAGAATTGTTTCACGTTTTTTTTTTATCACTTCCCCATCAGCACTAGCGTGTGAACTGGTTTACCGATCAAATACCCCAGGTATTACCGGGTTACCAAGTCTGATAAGGTACCTATTCGAAAAAAACGATGATTCACGCCTCAGGTAGTTAGCCTGCACGCTTCCCGCTTTTTTTTGCTTGCACAAACAAATAAGACTTGCTCATCGCTTCCTGTTTGTGTGCGTGCAAGCAATATTTTTGTCGAAACTGGCTTACAACCATCAATGTAACCCTTAACCCCAGAAAAAAGAAAAAAAAAGAGGATTTCCAAGTCCGCAAAGACAAACACAATACTAGATTCATGTCAGAATCCATGGAACAAAAGCATTTATAAGAATCTGTCTGGGCCGAGATTTTCGTCATTCCCAGGTTTTCCACTCGAAAGAACAAAAATGGTGTCCGCGGCTCAACTGATTCTTGGCGTCCTTCTTATCGCCTTCCTCGCCCAGCCGGCCCTTGCCTGGGGCGGCTGGGGTGGTTACGGCGGCGGCTGGGGTGGTTACGGTGGCGGCTGGGGTGACTACGACTACTACGGTGGCTACGGCGGCTATGGCTACGGTTGGGGATGGAAGCGAGACTTGACAGCTGAAAATCCCATTTCTGAATGAATTCACCTGACTCCTGACACCTGATTCGGTCTAATCAATTTTCCCCTCCGAAATTGACTGTTCTTGATAAATTTTATTATCAACTTCACTTTTCTTTTGTTATTTAAATAATCTTTGTGCTTCGTTTTCATGAAATATGAGCGTTCCAATAAATTTGCTATCAACATTTTGAAAAAAATGCTGAAAAGAAAAAAAATTTTAGGCCAAATTTGCGATGTCGGCGGCACATAAACTTGCGACGTTACTGTGGATGCTGCTGGTGGCAGCTACGATACTTTGGACCCCAGCGGCTGCGATAGCGGTCTTCAGCGGCTGGGATAAATGGTCCTACGGCCCGGTGGATCACGGCAACGAATACTACTCCGGATGGGCGAATAATTTCGGCGGATGGGGTTGGGATAATAACCTGCCCTGGGGGCAGTGGAAGCGAGATGCTGTTGTTGATTATGAAGATTATGTATGAAACGTATGTAAATCGAATTTAATGGATAAAAAACGGCAAATTGGGTACTTTTTAAAAAAAAAAATGAAGAAAAACGAACGATTTTGGGTCGTGAAGGACTATTTATGATATCGATTAGCAACAAAAAGTTTACGGTGCCTTTCTTTGAGAATGCGAACGCTTTACCGTGGCCCCTCCGAGCGGCACTCACACTTGCCGTAATTGCTCCGAACCTTATCGCGGGGAACTTGTGCACCGCGGCCGCGGTGTCCGCGCGCGCGGCCAATCTCGCGGAGAGCACCATCCTAAAACATTTGAATGAGACTTTGACCTAATTGTTGTTGTATTGTCTCCTCCCATTTTGTCTTCATTCAATACAAGGACGGCACGCAGAACGCAGTGTCTGCCATCCTTCGCTTATTTTAGTTTTTGTCCCCTGCGTAGAATACTGCGGTTTTATTCCGGGTATTTCCGCAGTACGAAACTCTGACAACGAAAAACTTTAGTCCGGTTACGATATCAAACTCTGATCACGAAAAAGTTCATAGTGGGTTACGATATCAAACTCTGATCACGAAAAGCGGGTTTACGATATCGAAATCTGACCACGAAAAGTTTCGGTCACATCGTGTCAAAACGACTGAATTCAGTCAGTCAACGCATTTTTGGGCATGTTGGCCTCGTTTATTTTCTCTCCTATATTTTTAGCTCACATCAGCGCAAACTATATCTTCCCCCTAAAATCTCCGAAAGCAAAGCTCGTTAGACTTTGTGCCATTTGGTAGTCTGCGCGCGCACAAAGCGTTTTCGCAGCGAATTTTCAGTCAGCTTGGGCCTTGCGCATATTGCACAGAAACGCACATGCAGTGTGCGCACGCGCCCTGACCGCGTGCGCACTTCTGCATATGTTTTGGCAAAATGTTCTTCGAATAGTGGTCGAACAGCCATTTGTATCCACATCTGTCCTTCGTTTTGCTGCTCCGATGCATCTTCACACCTGTCGTTCATGCTGAAAGCATGCGCGCGGACAACTAACTGAAATTTATCGACAAAAAAAGCATATGAACGCAAAAAATACGTCAAACAGATATCATTATGGCAGTTATAAGCGAGCTACAACTAAAAAAATGATAGTAAAATACAAGCCATGATAGTATTGATCGAATGTGGAATCATAATACGAACATTGCTTGCAACTGGCGCTTCAGCTTCAACATGGAGTTGCCAAGCGAAGCATGATCGAGTTTCAACGAGGCCCTTTTCAACGATGTAGGCATCAGCGTTCATGTCTAATGTAATGTCACAGAATCTCTTGAGAGATTAAGAATGAACTAAGAATAGCCAAGTGCATCATCTTGATATTGCAACAAGTAATCATCTTGAGTCAGAGAGGGGATGAACTCCTCTCTCGTTGCCCCGAGCGCTAATATTTATGTAGACTAAAACAAAAATTAAAAACTGAGTCCAGAAACGTGATTTTTTCCAGACTCTACTTATCAGTGTCTTGAAAACTTGAGTCATCCAATAGGGCTTGGTAGAAAAATGCTAACATGTAAAGATTTAAATTTATACTATTTACTATACTATTAGTAAAAAAAAAGGAACACGATTGGGCGAACTGGAAACAAGATTTTTATTAAAATTGCTAACATGTAAACCTCCTTGGTATTGCTATTGCTAACATGTAGGTGCTAACATGTAAACCTCCTTTAAATTTTTATAAAATGTTGAAAATTTCGGTACAGACTAAAAACATAATTTTTAATAATGTATTCAAATTTTTTACAAAATTTGAAGCAATAGGATACGTTTTTTGAAAATATCGGACAAAATTTTGATCAAAATCGAGTAGGGTACGGTAGAAAAAATCCACAGAGTTTCAAAATATAGGTAAAAAGCTGAAAATTTCAGTACATACTAAAAACAAAATTTCCGTTCGAATGGCATACTCAGTTTTTTGATATCAATTGCAAAACGTTCGAAAAAACGGTTTATTTCGGAAATTTGAAAAATTTGGAACGTTTTAGAACAGTGATCAAAACGTGAATACCACTATTTGATAGAGCAGTATCTTTTTTATCTACTGTGAAATTTTCACAGATTTACCATATCCCAGGGGCATACGGTAGCGATTCTCCCGAACCATACTTGTTCAAACGCTTGAGGCTAAGAGGTAAAGCGCTGCAGAACAAAGTGAGATAGAACATCTCGTAAGAAATTTTTCGGCCGACAAAATCGTGTCACTCCTGAATTTGTATCAAGGGTGTCAATCGGGCCGGGCCTGATGGTGAGTCGGCCCGGCCCGGCGGCCCGGTTTTAAAAAAAAGAGAAAATTTTAGAACAAAATTTATTCAAAACAGTCAAAAATGAACCAAAAACTTGCTCATTTTGAGTAATCCTCCCCCATTATGAATAACAACGTGTATTTTTACCTTTTCAACTCATATTTTTCGACAAATTGAAAAAATTTTAGTAAATTTTGCTTCAATTTTACGCTTTGGTAAAAAGGCGGGCCGGCCCGGCCCGGGCCGGGCCGGGCCGGGGTTTACCTCGAGCGGGCCGGGCCGGGCCGGGCCGACAAAAATTCGGCCCGTTGACACCCTTGATTTGTATCTATTTTTTTGGCTTCACAATTTTAATTCGCGCAACATACACTCATTTTTGGTATCAATTTTCCGAAAATTGAAATCCAAAAAATAGATAAAAATCCGCGTGCTACACCATTTTGTAGGCTGAAAAATTTCTTACAAGATGCTCTATCTCACTTTGTTCTGCATTGCTCTACCTTATAGCCTCAGGCGTTTGAACAAGTATGGTTCGGGAGAATTGCTACCGTATGCCCCTGGGATATAAGGTAAGTGTGTGAAAATTTCACTGTAGATAAAAAAGATACCGCTCTATCGAATGGTGGTATTCACGTTTTGATCAAAGTTCGGAAATTTTCAAATTTCCGAAAAAAAACGTTTTTAATTCATATCAAAGAACTGAGTATTCCATTCGAAAGCAAACTTTTTAGAACCTGTTTGAAAATGCAAATATGACCAGTCGAACGAGCGATATCTTTTCTATCTGGAACCAAAGTTACAAATAGTTACCAAATTTCTGGATCATACGGTAATTGTTCTCCCGAACCCTACTTGTTTAAACGTCTGAAGCTAAATACTATGAAGCAAAGCACTCAATACAGCGAAACGAGATAGAAAATCTTGTAACCTACAAAGTGGTGCAGCGCGCGAATTTTTATCAATTTTTTTGGATACACAATATTAATTCACGCCAATTGGTACCAATTTTAAAACCAAAAATCGGGATCGAAAAAGTGCGATCTGGGGAAAAAATCGCCATTCGTTCAGTTTTATAACAAAAAGGCTGTAAATTTTAGTATGAGAGTAAAAATGAATTCTAAATTTGATAACGATAACCTTTTCTTTCAATGTGAACTAAAAAGTTTCTAAAAGTTTAAATGTTCGAAAAAAACATTTTACATTTTCGTACGCTTCGAAATAAAAAATTTTGGAATTCTACAAGGTTTTTTATGTCCAGGATCCATTTTCATGCTACAACGCTACAAAACTTTTCATGTTACAACAATCGTCAGTTTAACTGATTTCACACAGACTAAAAAATTAATTTATTTTCGAATGGAATACTCAGTTTTTTGATATCAATTCAATAAATGGCAGAAAAAATGCTCTTTTTTTTAAGTTTTTTTCCAGATAGCTTCAAGCACCACATAGCGCCCGAGGCTAAGAGCTAGAGCACTTGTTAGCAAAACAAGATAAAAATTCTTGTAGTAAATTTTTTGCCCTACAAAAAGGTGTTACACTTGAAATTGTATCTATTTTTTTCGCTTCACAATATTAATTCGCGCAACATATTCCAAAAATTCCAAAAATCGAGATCGAAAAAGTGGGGTCTGGGGAATAAATCGCTGTTCGTTCAGTTGGTAAGTTATATTGCTGAAAATTTCAGTGTTAGTGTTAAAATAAATTTTAAATACGATTGTAATATTTGTTTGTTCAATTTGGTCCAAAAAATTTCAAATTTTTGAAATTTCGGAAATAAAACGTTTTTCGGATATTTATCAATTTGATATTCAAAAATTGAGTTCGTCATTCGAAAGGAAAGGAAAAATGCCGGTGAAACAACATGTCCTTAAACTTTTGAACACGCACCAACAACAAATTAGGACGGCAAAAATTTGGTTCCAATCCAATTTGTCCGAAACTTGGCAATATTAAAGGTATGCATAAGGGTGTTTGTCAAAAAATACCAGTCTGAAGCATTGCTTTTAAAGGTAGCAAATACACAAAAATATTTTAAATTATTTTTCAAATCAGATCAAATTTGTAATTAGGATAACTTCGAAAATATTGAACTTGAATTACAAAGTTCAATTGTAGCAAACTGGGAGGAGGCGTGCGCATTTGCAAGTAAAATAAATTCAGATTTTGCCGGTGATACCCCCCATTTGTTTCGTGTTTAATTAAAAAGTTCCAAAAAAAATTAAAAAAAGTTTACAACAACATATAAAAAAATTGTTAGTACAGTTGTAAAATTAATTGAAGTAAAATTAATTGATCGATGTTTTGGAAATTTGAAACAAATTTTAATAAAAACGGAGACAAATTTTATAAATAAAAATACAAAGTTTATAAAAAAAATGTTGGCTCCGGACGCACAAGTTTAGTACCCGTCCAGGTGCGCGAGGTGGCAATCAATCAGCAGACGCATCAGTCTTCGGAATTTGATCGAAATCGAGTAGGGTTAGGAAGAAAAAATCCACACATTTTCAAAATGCCAAGAAAAAGCTGAAAATGTCAGTACAGACTAAAAACTAAATTTGCTTTCGAATGGAATACTCAGTTCTTTGATATGAATTCAATAAATGTCAAAAAAAACGTTTTTTTTCGGAAATTTGAAAATTTTGGAACTTTTTAGAACTTTGATCAAAAAGTGAATATCACCAATCAAAAGAACGGTATCTTTTTTATCTACAGTGAAATTTTCAGACACTTACCTTATATCATGGGCATACGGTAGCAATTCTCCCGAACCATACTTGTTCAAACGCCTGAGGCTATAAGGTAGAGCAATGCAGAACAAAGTGAGATAGAGCATCTTGTAAGAAATTTTTCGGCCTACAAAATGGTGTAGCACGTGAATTTTTATCTATTTTTTGGACTTCACCGGATTAATTCGCGCAACATACACTCATTTTTGGTAACAAGTTCCCAAAAATCGAGATCGAAAAAGTGGGGTTAAGGGGAAAAATCGCCATTGACACAGTTTTGAAGCGTTTTAGCATGAATCTTGACCCCCGGCGTAAAAAACCCTGTAGAATTCAAAAATTTTATTATTTTGTTTTTAAAGGTTCGAAAAAGTTCCAAAAAATGCTTTTTTTTCGGAAATTTGAACTTTTAGGAATTTTTCGGTCCAAATTAAAAGAAATGGATGTCATCATCGAATTTAGAATACATTTTTACATCTCTGCTGATATTTTCAGCAATATTGCATTCAAACTGAACGAATAGTATTTTTCCCCCCAAACCCCACTTTTTCGATTTCAATTTTCGGAAAATTGGGACCAAAATGAGTGTATGTTGCGCGAATTAATAGTGTGAAGCCAAAAAAATAGATAAAAATCCGCGTGCTACACCATTTTGTAGGCCGAAAAATTTCTAACAAGATGCTCTATCTCACTTTGTTCTGCAGCGCTCTACCTCATAGCCTCAGGCGTTTGAACAAGTATGGTTCGGGAGAATCGCTACCGTATGCCCACGCGATATGGTAAGTATCTGAAAATTTCACAGTAGATAAAAAAGATATTGCGCTTTCGATTGGTAATATTCACTTTTTGATCAAAGTTCTAAAAAGTACCAAATTTTTCAAATTTCCGAAAAAAACCGTTTTTTTGAACATTTATCAAATCGATATCAAAAAACAGAGTATGCCATTTGAAAGGAAATTTTGTTTTTAGTATGTACTGAAAGTTTCAGCTTTTTATCTGTATTTTGAAGTTCTGTGGATTTTTTCTACCGTACCCTACTCGATTTTGTTCAAAAATTGTCCCACAATTCCAAAAAACACATCAAAATTCTTCAAATATTATTCTAATTACAAATATAAATATAATAATCTTGTAGAAAACACTGTAGAATTCAAAAATCATCGTATTTTGTTCCTAAAGGTTCGAAAAAGTTCGGAAAACTGCAATTTTTTCAAAAATTTGAATGTTTAGGAACTTATCGGTCCGAATTTAAAAAAATGAATATCACCACCAAATTCAGAATTTATTTCTACCCCGGTACTGACATTTTCAGCAACATTGCTTTCAAACTGAGCCAATGCCGATTTTTCCCCCAGACCCCACTTTTTCGGCGTGCTACACCATTTTGTAGGGCGAAAAATTTACTATAGGATTTTATATCTTGTTTTGCTAACAAGTGCTCTACCTCTTAGCCTCAGGCACTCTGCGGTGCTTGAGACCCGTGGATTTTTTCTTTCATATCCTATTTTATTTTGGTCGAAAATCGTCCCCCAATTCCAAAATCGTCTTAAAGATCAGCTAAGAAAAACTAACCATTATAAAAAATGCGCGCTACAGAAAACTTTCCCAGGAATACACCTGCGGGATTGCAAGGTCAGCGCGGGGCACTTATCGTCCGTCGACCGGTAGATGCACTGACCCAGCAAGGTGTATAAGATGACAGTTGAGGTCTAATCACTCTGAAAACATCCGCGGAAGCTTTCGCGACTAGCGAAGTGACGTTTGCTGATGAATAAAGTACACTAGCAGGCAGAATTCAAGTTGACAGTTGATTGGTAGTAATAGTTGTAAATGGCACTTTTGGAAGTGTCAGGCAACGTACAGAAAAATAAATTTCGCTCACAGTTGTGCGTCAAACAAGCGTCAAAATTGTTACCATGGATCCTCCGATCAATCCTCCGATGAATCCTCCGATGAATCCTCCGATGAATCCTTCGATGAATCCTCCGATGAATCCTCCGATGAATCCTCCGATGAATCCTCCGATGAATCCTTCGATGAATCAACCGATGAATCCTCCGATGAATCCTTCGATCAATCCTCCGATGAATCCTTCGATCAATCCTCCGATGAATCCTCCGATGAATCCTTCGATGAATCCTTCGATGAATCCTTCGATCAATCCGGCCAACGGCAAAAGGCGCCTTGAGGCAACCTCACCGTCCAAAGGCCCCGTGAACAAGAAGAAATCGAATTACACAAACGCCGTTGTCAAGAAACAACCTGACGTCGTCGAGCTGCTCCTAAGAACAGGACGGAAGGCAACGGCCGACAAAGTCGACGGCATCTACATACAGAAGTATATTCTGGAGCACTACGGCTTGGAACTGCACACCGGGACAATTTCCAAATGGGCCACAGAAGCCAAGGTAAGGAAATTAAGTTTCACACAGTTCAGGCATTATTTTTCTCTCGTTTTACAGAAGCAAGCTGCGAAAGCTGTTGCAGATGAAAACTTCAAAAAGGAAACCGACATTCTCAAAAACGACAAAAAGGTATAATTTTTGTTCACCGATTGCAAGACGCCTACTTTTCAAACATTTTGTAGGCCCAACTTATAAGCATTTTTGAACAAGGAGCACTGCTGGCCAACGAAATTCTTCTGGAACAACTCGGCAATGACGACGAAGACGAGGATGACGACGAAAACAAAGAGATGCTTCAAAAGGTCTTTAACTTCGTCAAATCTCTCCGGAAGCATGAGCAATGGGATTTTACGCTGAACACGAAACTCAGAAGAACACAGGTCACCGTGGAAACTTCAGCCGGCTTCTACAACTACTACCGCAACGGCAAAACGGAAGGGTGGCAGCGATACTCCTGCAAAAACTGTGCCAAACCCAAGGATGGATCCAAACCGGGAAGCAGCCTTTTCTTCGACGGAGTTCACCTTGACGGACTTGAAGCGCTGACCCATAGCTGCAGACCTTTGACAAAAAACGAAATTGCAAAGGAACAGATTGTCCAAGAAACAAAGCTGTTATCCTTTAATGGAATGAAACCCACCGAAAGTTACAATATAGCTTTCCAACGTGCCAAAAAACTGGGTCTGGAAACCATGTTGTTACCTGGATTTCGAGCGGTAAGGTTTATCTTAATATGTAGATGAAAAAAAATTATTTTATTTTTTTTTAGATACCGTCGTATTCCCGTTGGGTTTCTCGAGGACTGCCGAAATGCAAAGCCGGGCAAATACCAGATGAGTTTAAAACCATCATGACAAAAGGTGAAACCGTAAGGTGGTGCCTGGTCGACACGGAACGCGTCACAGTTTTCGCAACTGACGAGAATCTGCGAACAATGGCAACTTCGAAAGTGCTAGCTGCTGATGGCACATTTCATACTTCTCCAACTGGAACATCCCAAACCCACTACATCCACGCACTTGTTAAGTCTACTGATGGCAAAGAAGAATGGGTCACAGTGGCATCAACAATATTCCACAAAAGTCGGACACGTGAAGATTACGACGTAATGATCAACGCCATCAAACAACGTTGGGCCGAGATGGAAGTAACTCCGACGTTCGAACGCGTTCATCTAGACTACGAGGAAGCGCAATACGATGCGTTCTGTGAGCTGGATGGAAAGAAAAAAGTGTTCGGTTGCTTGTTTCATTACAATCAATGTGTTCATCGGTAAGCAAACATTAAAAAATTTATTAGAGTACAAAATTTAATAAATGTTTACAATTTGCAGAGCCGCCATGGTGCAGTACAAGCTGTACGATGTATACGATCCGAAAGGTTACCTCCGGAGAAAATTTCCTCAACTAAAGGTCATCCGTAAATGGCTAAGGAAAATTCTCGCGCTTCCTCTCCTACCAAAAACAGCAATGCAGGAAGTCTGGGACAAGAAACTGAGTCACGTTCCGCAAAGGCCAGTGAATCTTCCCGACTACGCGTGGCCGGAACGACAGATGAAAGCTTTTATCCAGTACATGGATGACAACTGGATGGGCGTCCTTACCGATGATGGAACCCGGGTGCAACGAGATCCAGAAGACAACCGCATGACATTTTCGAACCTCGGTCGCGTCCGTAACACAAACCGAGCAGAGGGCTTTCACGCCGGTTTGCAGCACCTGATACCCAAACGGCCAAAGCTAGCAGTGTTTCTTTTGACGCTTCAATTGCTGTTTGAGATGACTGAATGCAGGCTTCATCAACTGGCATCGAAACTTCCCAGAACAAGGATCCAGAATTTGAAGTACCGAAATTTGAACAAAAAGCTGCAAGGTCAAGAAAAGGAGCTGATGAACAAGATCGACAACGGCATCGCAACGGTTTCAGTCTATGATGCCTACTTGGGTAAGTACATAGATGACTACAAGATGCTGTCGAACCTAAAAAAATCTTTTCAGGTAGCGTGGAACACCTGCTACACGAAGTCTCCAACAAATCATGCGCACCGGTGAAGAAAACTGCAAAGAGAAAGGCTGCCAAGAAAAGTAGCAAGAACACCGCGAAAACATTGAGCGATTCAAACCCGAAACCAATCGTTTCCCTCACCACATCAGCATCTGTTCCAGTGCAATGCAACCAAGCATCTGCTATTCTCGGTGACTTCGTCCAAACGGTGGATCCAAAACCATCGGAATCAACGGTCAGTGACTTCGTCCAAACGGTGAATCCCAAAGCGTCGGAATCAACGGTCAGTGACTTCGTCCAAACGGTGAATCCCAAAGCGTCGGAATCAACGGTCAGTGACTTCGTCCAAACGGTGAATCCAAAACTGTCGGAATCAAGAGTCTCATGTCTTCTCAACGGCTCGAACAGCGCAAGAAAGTCAGTCGAATGGTACTACCAGGAATTGGAAAAGTACAAAGCAGTTTTGGTAAGGAGTCTATGTTACTTAGAAATGTAACAAACGATGTTATACAGGTACGCCAAATCTTCGAACCTCAAGATCAGTCAGCAGTCGATGAAGACATCGTGGAGTACGCGGACTACTGTCGCCAGCTTTCGAGGGACGGCAATCGCATCATTGATGAGATTCTTGAAACCGCACCGCTGTATCTACCAACCAAGAAGAAGCTGATGACGATAAAGAAGCAGCCTCCTCAATGGACATATCGTCCCCAGCTTTACCACATTCATGGTTCGGGGCTTCCAACGCACGCCTGGCGATACAAAAGACCCACAGACCAAGACTGCATCAGAATGAGTGCCATCTTGAACATCACCTTCCACAAAAACTGGAACGCAACGGCTGCAGAAATTCCTGACATCCGGGAATACCAGCATAGTAAACTACAACCAATCATAGGTGATGGAAACTGTGGTTATAGGGCGTTAGCTTTCTTAATTTCCGGCAATCAAGAACACCACAGCCACGTCCGGAAAGCCATCTGGAAGAAGATTGAAGAAGACCGCGACCCCGAAACCTACAGAATTTGGCCGAACTTGACGAACCTCAGAAACCGTAACAACTTTGCCTGGATTAATAACGCTGCTCTCATCTCTGCATCTCGTCTGCTCGGCGTCAACATCTTCGAATGGAAAGACAACGTAAACGGAGGCAACGGAGGATGGATCAACAGCTCCGTGTACCTGCTCCGCGACGCGCCGACTTTGCTTCTCCGAAATTGGAATAATACGCACTATACCGCAGTCACTGACTTGAAACCACGTGAAAAATATGCAAATGATACTGCGTCAACTGTTAATTTGTCGATGTAATGAATAAATCATCAAAAACACTGATATGGCTGTACTTTTTCATGATATAAAGGAAAGCGGGCTTATTCATGTTTACCCGCGCGATGCGCACGCGCATCCAGCAGTTTTCCACGCGAGAGCCTTTTCGTGCTAAGACCATCTCATCGCTTTTCCATCGCAATTGCATCGCAATTGCCGTGCAATGTTAGTTGTTGCACGGCAATTGCGATGTTAATGTTA
>CAXAKE010000030.1:0-13585 GCA_963969345.1 Turbatrix aceti
GAATTGTTCTTTGTTGTCACATATGCACTCTGATGTGTACCCGGTTCCTCTCTAAGGCTCCCTACTTAACTCCTCTAACAACAATACCAACAATCACAATATCACAATACAACAATCAAATTTATTCAGCAAAATCACACAAATTACAACAAGCAACCGGGGGACTTGGCCCTAGACAGTGGTTGGTGAAACCCCGTGTCTTAGGCTCTTATATAAAAATGCTAATGGGGCGTTGCTTGCTTCCGGATACTGTGGCAGGGAGATAGACAAAGAGGGAGAACAAGGTGTTGATCGCGTCCGCGGGCGCAAGTCATTTGTCTAACGACTTGCTAGCTCGCGCGGCTGGCCCCTCGCGCCAAAGGTTGGAGCGCGGGTTGCAACACTTCTTTGTCTTCCTCTTTTGCCTTACGCCGCGGATACAACACCCCTCCCCCTTTCGGGAGAAGTTTGAAGCCAATTCGGCCTCAAGCGGCGTGTGGTAGGTACAAAAGGTTTGAAATGGTATCCGGATTACAGTGGCAACTAGTTGGGAAAAAGGGGCAACTACTTGAATTACGCGGTGCTCGTTTTGGAGAGAAAAAAAGGGAAACAACAAAAACTCAACGCGGAGGTTGAAGCTCGACCCTGGTGTTGTGGGGAGCGGTGAGGTGTCGTCGCTGGAGAATCAGGGCATCGACGTGGTGCAAGCGTATGCGTGTCGCTTGCGGGCCTTCATGTCGTCGCGGTGGGCTCGGTGTGTCTTGTCGCTGTCATCGTCCTTAATATGGAAGATGAAGCTTCCGTCGTTGCCAGTAACGTGACCGGCAATCCAGACGTTCCTGAGCGGGTCACGACGCCAGACTTCGTCGCCAATTTGGAATAGCGACTCTTCGTCCAGAGGGGAAGGCTTGTTTGTTTGCGCCAAGTTCTTGAGAGGGTGGTTGAGCAGGCGATGGAACATGAGTTCGCTGGGCGACTGGTTCATGGACATCAGTGGGGTGTTGCGGTAGTCCAATAGCCACGTGTTCGCTGCTTCGATGGGCGAGGTGCATGCGCCTTCGTCAAGAATCTTTTTCACTGCCTTCTTGAAGGTACCAACGAATCGTTCGGCAAGTCCGTTAGACTCGGGGTGGTAAGGAGGCGACTTCATCGTTTGTGTGCCATTGTTCTTGAGATGTTCGTTGAATTCCGCTGCACTGAACTGTCTTCCGTTGTCAGAGACAAGGGTGGTAGGATAACCAAAGTTGGCAAAGAGGGAATCCAGCACTTTGATACAGTCAGATGCCGTGGTCTTCTTCATCGGAATAACGAAGGGGTAGCGAGAGTACGCGTCGACTACCACGAGCCAGGAAGCGTCGAAGATAGGTCCGGCAAAATCAATGTGAACCCGTTCGAATGGTTCGGAGGGTGTCGGCCATGAAGTGATTGGATACTTCGTAATTTCGGGAGCGTACTTGTTGCAAGTGGTGCAGGCAGCGCAGAGAGCTTCGATGTCTTTTGTGATGTTTGGCCACCAGACGTAGCGGCGAGCAAGAGCCTTGGTGCGGGACATCCCCTGATGAGCGCGATGAAGAGTGTGCAGCACATGCTTGCGCTGGCTGGGGGAAACAACAACGCGGCTGTCTTTGAAGAGTTGTCCGTTCTCCACATGTAGTTCGGCACGAGCGATGAAGTAAGGGCGCAGCTCGGCTTCTGTGGGAGTCTTCCAGCCTTTCAGCAGAGCTTTAATGACGTGTTGAATCACAGCGTCCTCTTCGGGGGTCATCAGAGTGTCGGCTTTCGGGATTTCAATCGATTGATCTGGTTCGGTCGCCTCGTTATCGATTTCTTCATCGTCTTCCTCAGCTTCGGGTTCAAAACCAAAGTACGAGTACGTGTTCAGGCTTGAAGCGTTGTCGAGTGGAAGACTTGAGCGTGACAGGGCGTCGGCAACAAGGTTGTTCGGACCCTTGATGTAGCACGGGACGATATCGAAGTCTTGGATGTGCAAGAGCCATCGATTGAGGCGGGCCGATTTCGAAGAGGCACTCTGGAGATGAGTCAGTGGATTGTGATCAGTGTTCCAGATGATTTGTGTGCCATAAAGCAGGTGCTTGAAGTGGTCCAGCGTTGCCACAAGTGCCAGAAGTTCGAGCTCGGTGATTGTGTAGTTCTTTTCCGCCTTGGTCAGTTGGCGAGAGAAGAAAGCAACTGCACGAAGGTTTCCGTTGTCGTCTGCTTGGAGTAGCGCAGATGCAAGGCCTTCAAGACAGGCGTCGGTGTGAACTACAAATTCACGGTCGTAGTTGGGGGCAACGAGCACTGGTGGTTTCGTCAGTTCGAGGATCAGCGTGTTGAATGCGATCTGCTCGGTTTCTGACCACTTGAATGGAACGTTCTTGCGAGTCAGGTTCGTCAGAGGGCGAGCAATGGTTGCGAAGTGAGGGATGAATCTTCGAAAGAAGTTGGCCAGTCCAAGGAAGCGTTTCACGTCTTGTGCAGATGTTGGAGCGGGGTAGTTCTTGATCGCACGAACGTGAATGTCTGATGGACTAATACCGTCGCTATCAATTCGGTGACCGACGTAAGTGACGTGTCGGTTGACCAGCGAACACTTCGAGGCATGAATCTTGAGACCAAATTCGCGAAATCGTTTGAAGACTTTCTCAAGCGCGGCGAGATGCGTAGCAGGGTCTTCCGACTTCGTGAAAATAATCACGTCGTCCATGTACGCCAATGCGACGTCTTCCAATCCCTTCAGGACGGTGGACATGACGCGGCAAAATATTGCAGGCGCATTCTTCAGACCAAATGGCATAGTCTTGAATTGGTAGATGCCTTTTTCGGTAGTAATGCCACAATACCGACTAGTTTCTTCATCCAGAGGGATTTGTAGAAACCCCGATTTTAGGTCCAACGTGGAATACCAATAACAGCCGGCAGTACGGTTTAGTAGAGTCTCAATCCGTGGTAGTGGAAAGGGGTCGGTCTCGGTGACGTTATTCAGGCGTCGAAAATCGACACAAGAACGAAGTTCACCGCTTTTCTTTGGCGCGACTACGATTCCGCTGACCCATGGCGTGGTAGATTCCACGAGTACGCCCGCGTCCAGCATTTCCGTAATAAACTTATCGACTGCGGGAGTTGCCTTTTCTGGGATACGATACGGCATTGTCGAGATCGGTTTAGTCGAGGTGACACGCATGCGAGGAGCAGTGATGGTGCATCGTCCCAGATCTTTGTCGTTTCGACTGAATATGTCGTCGTGGCGCTGGATCAAATCGCAAAGATCGATGAGTTTGTCACCAGAAATTCCAGTATCCGAGAATAGCAGTTCGTCCTTCTTTTTCGGAAGAGTAACGAGTACCTGGGAAAGTTTGAAAGTTTCGCTACCGATTCGACAAGTTTTTGCAGTGTAGTTGATGGTGATCTCGTTCAGCTTCTTGAGAATGCTTTCTCCAACCAGTACGTCGTAGTGGTCATCGAACAATTCTTGGTCGAGTACCAGTGGTTTGACTTCGACACATTGTGAGCCAATTCTGAGCTTGACATGCGCGACTTCATTGACCTTGATCGGTGTTCCATCAATACCTACGAGATTGTAGGGTTCGTTTGGTTTCGTTGTTGGAATATTGTAGCGGTCAACGAATGACTGATGAATGATCGAGTACATGGCAGCGGTGTCGACGAGCAGTCTGGCTGATAGATCGTTAATAAAACCACTTAGCTTGACGCACGTGGTGCTCACTTGGTTGCGAATTGGATACATTTGTTGCAAGGGCAAAGTGGGTTCTTCGGTAGCGTCCTGGGCGTGGGAGTTTCTATTTCTCCGCCAAGTGCGTGCGCGGTGCCATAGACGGGTTGTCAGGAATGGCAGACTGACGTAGCGCATACATTCTTGAATCAGGGCTGGGAGAATGATCCTTGCAGCGATTGTCAAGGTAATGTAGATGCAACACGAAAATACCCAGAGTTGAGTTGGAGAAATAAGTCCACCTGTGAGGAATCCAAAAAGACCATTAGCAACTAGTGATTCGGCAAATTGTTTGGCCTTTTCAGTCTGGGCTGATCGGATAGAATTTGTCCGAGTTCCAGGGACGGCGTTGGATGCGTAGTCCAGTGTGTCGATCACATCTTTCACGTCCATGTGGTTCACGATATCGTTGTAGAATTGTTGGAAGGAAAATACTTCCGAAAGGTTCGTCAGAATCAGATTAGCGTAGACTTGGTGTTTGTCGCCAACGTATAGTTCCGGGAAATCAACGTTGCGGAAACGGCCAATCTCGGCGAGTCTGTGAACAAATGCCATGTGGCCGGTTTGCTGATCGTACCGCTGTAGTTGGTTATTCGGTCGATCAAAATGAATGTACGGAACATCGGCACAGTTGACTCGGTCGGCAGACGGTTCAAGAATTCTGGTGATGGGATCCAGGAATGCTTGCAGTTTCCGTCCATGGTAGATGAATTCGACCGGCAGGCGGTTGTAACACTCGGGTTGAGGCAAAAATGTTACTGACTCAAACGGTAGGGCGTTGCACGTTTTGACTTCGAGCGTTGTCGCTGTAACCAATCGGGCTTTGATTGCGGTTTGGTTGAGCAGTTCGCGAGCCAGCAAAGTTGGGTTGGCTGTAGCGAGGGCGACGGTTGCTTCGGCAATAGCTTCGAGAGCGGAACAAATGTGTTTGATGGATGCCTCGAAAAACTGTCTGGCAACGTTGTCAGCGTTTCGTTGAAGGGCAGTGAGTTGCGCGGCCAGTTGATTCGTTAGAACAATACCAGCGTCGCGCGGAATGCGCTTCAATTCGGCTGCATGTTCGAGTTCCTGTTGAGCGTCTTGCCATGTCTTGTTCGTTATGGCGTATCCCTGATCGGTGACAAGCATGGTCTTGTTGCAATCACGAATAGGAATTTCTTTGACGTTACTGGAAAACGATAGTGCAAATTGCTTGCTTTCGGCGATAAATGTATTTCCACCGAATGAGCCATGCATTGCCTGCATTAGAATAAAGCGACACTGATGCGTGTTATCGGGCTCCCAGATTAGTACACCTTGTTCGGCAAGTTGGCACGAGCCTTGGCGGTAGTAGCAAGCGGTTGCCGATGGGACGATTTTCGTGACCTCTTCTGTTCCGTGGCGGGTGTAAATGTGCGTCGTCGTAAGATAGCAATTAACGACTGACTGCTTTTCACTCCACATGTAGCGCGGCCACCAGCGATCAGAAAAAATCAAAGTATTGTTCGTAGCGAAGAAATCAGTATGGTTCAGCAGGGTTCCATGTTCCGAAATTTGGACAGTGGCCATTCGTTTGCAATCGGCGCTGGTGGTAGGAATAGGGTCATGGATGGCATCGGAATAAACGTCTGTTCCAAAAAATGAGCAGCTGTGCGTCTGGGTAGTGCGAATGCACTGGCAGTGGTGTGCCTCAGTTTTGTACTCGATAGTGTTCGGTCGGTAAACTTCCCAGTTAGTGTTTACAATAGCATCATTTTTGCGGAATGTGGGTGCATGGCAGGGTGGCTTGTTGGGTAAGGTCCAATACGAGGTGACAGCATCGTGGGTGCAAAACAAGACGTCGTCGTTCTGCGAGTGTGCTTGGATCGGAAAAACAAAGAGAGCGAGTACGCAGAGCACGATTGTCTTCCAAGTCCAAGACAAAGGTCGTGTTTTCGGGCGATTGTCTGGTCGAGTTAGCACAGAGGATGCAATAGGCATGGCCATAGAATAAATCGAATGTTGGTTGGCAAAGCGGACAGAGGGTTTACGGTCGGGCGATTTGCTGAACTGCCGTCTACCTCCATGTCGACTGTTATCGGAGCCGCTCGAATCGCTTCTCTTCCGGTGGTGGTCATAGCGGTCACGGCTATTGTTGCGGTAACGATTGGTTTCATAGCGGTCGCGACTGTCGCTTCGGTAGTTGCGATTGCGTTCGTGGTGGTCGCGGCTATCGCTACGATAGTGCCGACTGTAATCTCGGCTATCGCTGCGACGGTCTCGGTCGCGGCTGTCGTTCCGACGGTTTCGATCGCGGCTGTCGTTCCGACGGTTTCGATCGCGGCTGTCGTTCCGACGGTTTCGATCGCGGCTGTCGTTGCGTGACCTACGATCGTTTTGGTAGCGGTCACGAGTACCATGGGATCGATCATCTGCGTCCTGTTTGCGTTGGTAGCAGTGGCGCGCAATATGTCCAGTTTTGTGGCAATAAAAACATTCGCTGTTTTTGTAGGCGTTCGTCGTCTCACCGATTCGCATGGAAGCCTTAAACGCATTCTGGAGGTCATGAACTTCCTTTCGGGCTCTGGCACGTTCTGCCTGAATAAGCTCTTGACGATGAGCCATGGCAACAGCTTCTTCGGTGGTCGCTGGCTGATGCCCACGAACGTAAGCGCGCAATTCACCGTTCATGCGATTGATGGTTTCGCGTCGAAGCACGTTTTCGATCATTTCAGGAGGATCGCCTTCCATCATGGTGTAGACGAGAGTGGCAAGGCGAGTCGCGAATTGATGCACCGCTTCGTCCTTCTGCTGGTAGCACTGTCCGAAGTTCTCCTCTGCAGCGAGTTTAGCCGTACGGCTCGGAAAACGACGGTTCAGGGCTTCCAAAGTTGCGTCGTAGTCTGCACGAACGGCAGCGTTCAAAGCATCGTAAGCCAAAAATGCGGCACCTTCCAATTTGGAAACAAGATGGGCAAGGCGTTGTCCTTCGAGTAAATGAAAGGGACCTCGGGCAATGTATAATTCAAACTTGCGGAGCCAGTGGGAGAATGCCTGCGTTGGTGAACCATCGAACATGGGGCAGCTGTCAATCGCTGGGTTCATGGCTATCATGAGCATTGGGGCCTGCGTCGGCGGATCGTCGTTAGCGTCGTCAGGAAATTCGTCCATGTCATCGACAAAATAGCCATTGTCAAAGTGGAACATCGAATTCATTGTCCCAAACATGACGTTCGTAGTGTGGTACTCCGTTGAGCTTGACTGGGGAGCTTGGCTTTGCATAGACAGGGCTCGTAGTTGCTCGATTGCCTGAGCAGTGGGGTCAAGCATGGCCTGGGATTTCATCGGAGCACAAAATTTATCCCGGCGAATTAGCGTAGGGGGTTTCGGTTTTGAGTCTAGATTTAGTTCGTTAATTTTCGTCTCCAGTTTACGGATTTCGTCACGCAGCTCATCAAGCTGTTTCGTAGCGTTGCACGCCTTCGTAGTTAGTTCGGTCAATGCCGTCAATCGTATCGTAGTTTTCTCGTGATCCGTCGTTTGCTTCGTAAAAGCCGTTCCAAGAAGCTTCTTCAATTCATCGTACTTGTCTGTGTCGCCGTGCACAGCATCACCAATCTTCTCTGTGAGCGCAATGTTCACCTTCTCTTCAATATCATCTGCTTGTCGATCCTTGAGGGTCTGAATGTCCTCCTTTACTTCCTTGATCGCGGTTTCCAAATTATTTATCGATAACAACGTGCTCTTTTCGAACACCATCAGCGTTTTGACTAGCTGCTCGACGGTGTGGCAGTTTTCGAATAGGGATGGCATTTTCGAGTACGTATGCCGAGAGTTTGTCATCAAAAGACGTTACACAAAATAAAATATCACACAATAGATAATAGGGCAGGGGCAATTTTTCCGGAAAAATGGGGGGGAGGCAGGGGGTGCCTTTAGAGCGGGAGTGGCACCAGTGATGTGTACCCGGTTCCTCTCTAAGGCTCCCTACTTAACTCCTCTAACAACAATACCAACAATCACAATATCACAATACAACAATCAAATTTATTCAGCAAAATCACACAAATTACAACAAGCAACCGGGGGACTTGGCCCTAGACAGTGGTTGGTGAAACCCCGTGTCTTAGGCTCTTATATAAAAATGCTAATGGGGCGTTGCTTGCTTCCGGATACTGTGGCAGGGAGATAGACAAAGAGGGAGAACAAGGTGTTGATCGCGTCCGCGGGCGCAAGTCATTTGTCTAACGACTTGCTAGCTCGCGCGGCTGGCCCCTCGCGCCAAAGGTTGGAGCGCGGGTTGCAACACTTCTTTGTCTTCCTCTTTTGCCTTACGCCGCGGATACAACACACTCCATACTACAAATTGCTTGGAGAAAATTATATTGCAACTTCCAATTGTGATAAGATCAAGGCCGAATTACTGTGGCTTACGATGCAATGTGCATATACGCAGATACTAGTTTTGCAGCGATGCGTGATGCCGTTTTCGGACCTAAAATAAACCTTGATGTCTTCTTTGAGTTCTGGTTGACCGGATGTAGTCACCATCCTCTTTAACATGATGTTTTTTTTAATTGCCGGTGGGGAGCAAGACGTCGTCTTACTGTTGGCTACAAGTCGTTACAATTTCTGTCAAATTACTTTCTGAGCGTTAATAAAGAAGCTTACGCGTTCTATGAATCTACGTCAACAACAATATATATTTTTTTGAATGTTTTGGTGTCGGTAACTTTCGAGATACCGGTAGAGCAACTTTGTACCTTTTCAAAGAGCGGCAATTATTGCCAAGCCAAATAACAATTTGTTTGTTTTGTTTTACGTTAATCGTTTGCGTGACACTGATATACAGTAAGCCAAAATTCAAAACAAGTAATACGGATGTGTGCCAACAGACGGAATAATGCTGTCTGTTGGCACTTTGTTTTTTTTCAAGCTTAAAAATACTTGTTGCGCGTCGTTGTATAGATCGTCCACAAACGACATTTATATAATGCTTTTGCAGGATGCTGATTCACCCAATATACAAAGTTCTTCTGTACCTCTGTCCTCTGTACATTCTTCCTACGATGGCACTCGAGGTCATGCTCGTGTACACCTTCACCAACCCCGGCAAAAACAAAATCTTCTGCTATGGATTCTATCGTCTCGTTTGTTATGGATTGGTCATTGTACGTTTTTTATACAAAAAAAAGAAAACTATAGCACCTGATTTTTAGGATTTTTCAATGTTTATCTTCGATTTGGCGACCAATCGGACTTGTATCATTCCAGAAGTCACGCTGCCTCTTTACTTTTTATTACACGACCACGTCCTGCTAACCGAAGTGGCATTCCTCGGGTATCAATACTGTCTCATCAGTCAGAATATCAATGTTCTGGTCATTTCGATCAACCGACTCTCTACGGTCGCTTTTCCGCTACAAGCCAAAAACTTTTGGGAGCAGTATACAACGCACATTCTGACGGTTCACTTTCTGCTGCCTTTTTTGCTGACTTGGCCGATATTCACTTGCTCTATTGCGTACAGTTTGTTGGAAAACACTAGAGGTCCGGTGCTTTTTCATTTCAATCAAAAAGATTGCGACTCCTTTGGCTGGCCTTTACCGAACGCGGAACATAACACGACGTACGTCATCTTCCTGTGCTTGGGAGGAAACTTAATCGTCAACACGATGACTGTCATCATGCTCTGGAAGCACGGCAGCGTCAAATCGAGAGAAGCTCGGATTGAACGGCGACTCACGCTTTATACCATTTTGTTGAGCATCTGTCAAGCAGTATACGCAGTAATTACGTTTGCCATGCAACAAATGACGATTGTTCTGGACGACACAGAGGAATACAGTTTTGCTGACCTTACATTGCCTGTACTGCCCCACTTGGTCGACGTGATGTCACTTACGTCCGCGTGGTTTCTGGTTGCCATGTCGAGTGCCGTCCGCAGACATATTCCCTTCTTCCGGAAATTTCAAAGCATTGTTTCCGTTTCGCATGGTCCGGTATCTCAAACACAGCCCGATCGCAGGACATCCACTTGTGCCGGAAACCCCCGTACTCTTCAAATCTCAACTGTGGAATCTTAAGCGAAAGCAGAGAACGGTTAGCAGTTTTTGTTCAAACCACGCCCTTCACCTCACAGTCGTTTCTTCATCGACTTTGTCCCCGTTCCCGTCGTTGTTGGTATTGTAGCTCAATTTTGTACCTGTTTATACTTTTAAAGAACAGCGATTAAATTGTCTGTGTCTTACCAGTGCAAAGCTAAAAGTTCAGACAGATTATTATCCGAGTTGTAGCAACTGTTTTCACCTCGTTGGCACAAGTTGCTTTCCAGACAGTATAATTGGTATTTTGTTTCAGACTTAAAGACATTTGTTGCGCGTTATATATTAGCGGGTTTATCACCGGATGCTTGGAATCTTTTAAAAAATAACGTCTTTATAGTATGCTGGTTCACCCAATCTACAAAGTTCTTCTGTACATCTGCCCTCTGTACATTCTTCCTACGATGGCACTCGAAGCCGTACTAGTGTACACCTTCACCAGGCCCGGCAAGAACAAAATCTTCTGTTACGGATTTTATCGTCTTGTTTGCTATGGATTGGTCATTGTACGTTTTGTTTTCAAAAAAAGCAACTGTCACTTTTGATTTTCAGGACTTTCTACAATTTATCTTTGACTTGGCAACGAATCGGACTTGTATCATTCCGGAAGTCACGCTTCCATTTTACCTGTTTCATCGAGGCCATGTTCGGTTGACAGAAGTGGTTTTTGTCGGATAACAGTACTGTCTTATCAGTCAAAACATAAACATTCTGGTCATTTCTATTAACAGACTCTCTACGGTAGCATTCCCGCTGCAAGCCAAGGGATTTTGGGAGCGATACACAACTCATATTCTAACTGCCCTATTCGTGCTTCCTTTTCTTCTAACATGGCCGATATTCACTTGCTCCATTCAATACTCGTTGGTGGAAAACACTCGAGGCCCGGTGCTTTTTCATTTCAATCAGAATGCTTGCGACCCCTTCGGCTGGCCCATACCAACCGCGGAACAGTTCACGACGTACGTAATCTTCCTGTGCTTGGGAGGCAACTTGATTGTGAACACGATGACTGTCATCATGCTATGGAAGCACGGCAGCGTCAAATCGAGAGAAGCTCGGATTGAACGGCGACTCACACTTTATACAATTTTGCTGAGCATCTGTCAAGCCGTATACGCAATAATTACCTTTGCCATGCAGTGTATGACAATTGTGGTCGACGGCACAGAAGAGTACAGCTTCTTTGATCTTACAATGCCCGTACTACCCCACCTGGTTGACATCATGTCACTCACATCCGCGTGGTTTTTGGTCGCCATGTCGAGTGCCGTCCGCAGACACATTCCCTTTTTCAAACGGTTTCAAAGTGTTGTGTCCGTGTCTCATGTCGCGGGGTCTCAGAAACGTACGACGCAAGCCGATCACAAGACATATACCTGTGTCGGGCCCTCTTCTGCCTTTCAAATCACAACTACGAGGCTTTGAACGGTTAACAACGCCATTTTCTTACATCAAAGTTGTTTCTTTGTCTTGGTCGCCGTCGTCGGGGGTATTCTTATTGTATTTCAGCTTTGTACCTACATATTTAAATATCACCAATTAAATCGCATTTGCCTTACCCATATTTTGTTGACGTGACACATAGATATAAAAATAATATTATTTAGTAGAAAATAAGAAAAAAGTTGTCTGTAGGCACTTGAATTACGAGCTTGAATGCATTTCTAACGCGTTATATTACGGGTGAAGCGCACAAATGTAAAAAACGTTTTTACAGGATGCTGGTTCACCCAATCTACAAAGTTCTTCTGTACCTATGTCCTCTGTACATTCTTCCTACGATGGCACTCGAGGTCATCCTCGTGTACACCTTCACCAGACCCGGCAAGAACAAAATCTTTTGTTATGGATTCTATCGACTCGTTTGCTACGGATTGGTCATTGTACGTTTTTTTACCCCAAAAAAGACAACTTTAACTTTCGATTTTGATTTTCAGGACTTTCTACAATTTATCTTTGACCTGGTGACAAACCGATTGTGTATCATTCCTGAAGTAACGCTACCTTTTTACATCTTTCATCGCGACCACGTCCTGCTGACAGAAGTTGTATTTTTTGGATGCCAGTATTGCCTTATTAGCCAGAACATGAACGTATTGATCATTTCTATCAACAGGCTCTCCACCGTCGCCTTTCCACTTAAGACAAAAGGATTCTGGGAGCGATATACAACCCACATTCTAGCTGCCCTTTTTGTGCTGCCGTTTCTTTTGGCGTGGCCGGTATTCGCTTGCTCTATTGCGTACAACCTGGTGGAAAATACCCGAGGTCCAGAGCTTTTTCATTTCAATCAAAAAGATTGCGACTCCTTTGGCTGGCCTTTACCGAACGCGGAACACAACACGACGTACGTCATCTTCCTGCCACTGCATGCGCCTTTGCCTCAATGGACGAAAAAGAGCGCGCGCGCGCGTCGAATGAATCGTGTTCAAAAAAAGGCCCTGAAGCCAGTAATAGAGTTTTTTGCTTACGGTCACTTGGGTAGGCTTAGGCATTTCCCAAAGATTGTTTTAAGCCATCGGCGGTCATTGTCGGATTTTTTTGTGCAATGTTACAGACATTGGAAGAACATGAAATTTCCTGAGACTGTAACTCACCAGAACATCTGTGAATTTTTGAAAATCGAACGTAACTTTTTTCATTACGTCTATAAGAAGCAAATTACGTGAGATGTGCCGTAGCATTATAGTAGTATGCGAGATCGAACCCAAAATAGAATACGTGCTTCATAATGCGCACGCGCCTATTGTCGTATATGAAAAAAACGTTCATTATTGCGTTCCTTCTGCTGGTACTTGCATATCAGAAAGCAAAATGAATATAAAAAATGAAAAAGAACCAAAGAAATCAGATGGATAAGAAAAGATACACTCTCTTAGATTCCGACTTTTGGCTAAAATTCATTCGCTGCAGGAACATCGAATAGAGCTTTTTTTCTGCTTTTCTTCAAAATTCTCCCTTGTTGTTCACCGCGCGTGCGCATTTTTTATCATTTTGCGTTCGATCTCGCATACTACTATAATGCTACGGCACATCTCACGTAATTTGCTTCTTATAGACGTAATGAAAAAAGTTACGTTCGATTTTCAAAAATTCACAGATGTTCTGGTGAGTTACAGTCTCAGGAAATTTCATGTTCTTCCAATGTCTGTAACATTGCACAAAAAAATCCGACAATGACCGCCGATGGCTTATAACAATCTCTGGGACATGCCTAAGCCTACCCAAGTGACCGTAAGCAAAAAACTCTATTACTGGCTTCAGGGCCTTTTTTTGAACACGACACCTTCAAAAAAATGCACGCGCGCGCTCGATTGAGCAGAAATAAGGCGAAAGCGCATGCAGTGTTCCTGTGCTTGGGAGGCAACTTAATCGTCAACACAATGACTGTCATCATGCTCTGGAAGCACGGCAGCGTCAAATCGAGAGAAGCTCGGATTGAACGGCGACTCACGCTTTATACCATTTTGTTGAGCATCTGCCAAGCAGTATATGCAGCGATTACGTTCGCTTTGCAGTATATGAAGATTGTGATCGACGAAACAGAAACGTACAGTTTCTTTGACCTCACAATGCCCGTACTACCGCATTTGGTCGACGTGATGTCACTCACGTCGGCGTGGTTCCTGGTCGCCATGTCGAGTGCCGTCCGCAGACACATTCCTTTCTTTAAGAAATTTCAAAGCGTTGTGTCTGTTTCGCATGTCGCGGGGTCTCAGAAACAAACGACTTGAGCCGATTCCGGAACATCTACCTGTGTCAATCTACCTGTGCGGGGTCCCAGAAACAGACGAGCCAGGTGAATCAC
>CAXAKE010000036.1:0-15846 GCA_963969345.1 Turbatrix aceti
CTTATGCTGTTTCTTCAACAGTTTGGAACCCGATGTTTAAACGAAAACTTTTATTCTTTAGCGGAAAATTTGGTTATTTGGTTGTTTAAGGGTATAATTTTTTTTACATTGTTTTTTTGTTTTTTTTTAAAAGGGCCGGGGTCAAGAAGTCGGGGGTAGCGGCCCAAAATTTTAGGCCCCCTGACATGCCTGCTGCCGATAACAATTTCTTTTCCTTTTTTAGATTTATTTACTTTTCTTTTCATTTGAGTTTGCTTTTCTTTTTTTATGCACGGGGCAAAAAATATGTAACTGATAAAGACAATGAGTCACTAAAAAGATAAAAAAGAGGGGGCGAAAAATAAAATTATGTCACTATCTTGTGCAATTGCACAGAATTATCTGTAAATGGAATCAGATGAGTCTACTTGAGAAATGACGATTCTAATAAAGCCATTTTTTGAAGCAAAAAAATCATTTTTTACATGCAAAGGTGCATGCGAATGGTTTAACTAAAATTTTTATGCTTTCTGGCAGTCTTTCAACATTGCAGTTGGATACAGCGCATCTGAAAGAATACTCACAAAAAAATATGTCTAGTACAGAAATGTCTTGTTTATTTCAAAGGAAATATGCCTTAAATCTAAAACACAAAATGTCTTAAAATAAAAAATATGACTTATCTCTAGGTACATATATGTCTTATTTTGGGGTAAGAGGATAAATGTCTTATATAACAAGAGATTTTTGTCACCTCCCCCCCGCCGCCCGAGTGCACTGCTCGAATTAATTGCAAAAAAAAAAATTTTGAGCCAAATTTAGATTTCTTTACTTTTTTTGGACCATACTAGTAAATGCGATACTATTTCAAGCATTTTGGTTCATGTTTTGAAAGAATCGGACAATTTTTGATCAAAATCGAGTAGGGTTCGGAACAAAAAATCCACAGGTCTTTAATACGCAGGTAGCAAGCTGAAAATTTCAGCATGGACTAAAAACTAAATTTCCTTTTGAATGGAATACTCAGTTTTTGGATATCGAATCGATAAATGATCGAAAAAACGGTTTTTTTTGGAAATTTGAAAATTTCGGAACTTTTCAGAAAGTTTACCGAAAAGTGAATATCACCATTCGAAAGAGCAGTATCTTTTTTATCTACAGTGAAATTTTCATACATTTATCATTTCTCATAGGCATACGGTAGCGATTCTCCCAAACCCTACTTGTTCCAACGCCTGAGGCTATGAAGTAAAGCACTGTTTAACAAATCGAAATAGAAAATCTTGTAATAAATTTTTCGGCCTACAAAATGGTGTTACTCACGAATTTTTATCAATTTTTTTGGCTTTACCTCATTAATTCGCGCAACATACACTTATTTTTGGTACCAATTTTCCGAACAATCGTGATCGAAAAAGTGGGGTCTGTGGGAAAAATCGCCGTTGGCTCAGTTTAAAAGCAATGTTGCTGAAAATTTCAGTACCGGAGTAAAAATAAATTCTGAATTTGATGGTGATATCCATTTTTTTAAATATGGACCGCAAAGTTCCTAAACATTCAAATTTTTGAAAAAAATGCAGTTTTCGAAACTTTTTTGAACCTTTAGGAACAAAATAATATAATTTTTGAATTCTACAGGGTTTTCTACGTCCAGGGTCGAGATTCATGCTATAACATCCCCAAACTCGCTCGACGGCGATTTTTCCCACAGACCCCACTTTTTCGATCACGATTGTCGGAAAATTGGTACCAAAAATAAGTGTATGTTGCGCGAATTAATGTGGTAAAGCCAAAAAAATTGTTAAAAATTCGTGAGTTACACCATTTTGTAGGCCGAAAAATTTCTTACAAGATTTTCTATTTCGATTTGTTAAACAGTGCTTTACTTCATAGCCTCAGGCGTTGGAACAAGTAGGGTTTGGGAGAATCGCTACCGTATGCCTATGAGAAATGATAAATGTATGAAAATTTCACTGTAGATAAAAAAGGTACTGCTCTTTCGAATGGTGATATTCACTTTTCGGTAAACTTTCTAAAAAGTTCCGAAATTTTCAAATTTCCGAAAAAAACCGTTTTTTCGGCCATTTATCGATTCGATATCCAAAAACTGAGTATTCCATTCAAAAGGAAATTTAGTTTTTAATCAAAAATTGTCCGATTCTTCCAAAACATGCACCAAAATCATTTTTCAAAACTTTTTCGAACGTTAAAAAAAACTAACTAAATTTTTGAAGTATACATGGTATTTTACGTTTTGTGGCAAAATTCATGCTAAAACGCCCCAGAAATCACCGATGTCAGTTTGGAGGACTCTCAAAGCGAATGTTGTCGCGATCGGCTTGAGCAATTGCTCGCTTCGCTGTTTTATTATTGTCTTGTTATTTTTTGTGACATGTGTTTTATAGCTGCTGTTTTTTGATATCAATTGTTTTGCTTTTGTTTCAGATTCTTCCGACAACCTTATCCAAGCCAATGCAACCGATCAGAAACTTCAATCGAGCGAAACCTCCGCGGAGGCCTCCATTGTCGACGTAAGTTCTTTGGAATTGTAAAAGTTTGGACGTTTTTTTCTTCTTTTTTTTTACCAATCAAATTTCAACCTTTTCTTTAACTTTTTCTGCGATTGTTCGATGAGGTTTTGCGATTTTAGGTAGGATTTCGATATTGCTAGCCGGATTGTCTAGAGGGGGATTCACTTTCGCAAAAAAAGATAAAAAGTGGTTGAAAGGCAGTTGGCTTAAAATTTTGGGACATCAAATTTTTTGTGTTCTATTTTTATTTTCACTAAAAGTTTCAGATGACGTGCAATCCTGCTTCCTTTCAAACTGACTGTAAGTTTGAAAGAAAAACTTGGATACCGGACTAACTTTTATGTTTTTTCAGGTAAATCGACTTTAATGAAAGAACCGTTTACATCTATCATTAAAGTAAAGTAAAGCTGTCGCCTACTCGTTTGCTCACTGCGGTATGTTTTCTAAATTTTTTCTAATTTTTTTGGTTGCGTTTACTTTTTTTTTTGAAAAACCACAATTTTTGACTTGAATTTTTGGAGCAAATGTGCTTTGACTTCTTGTAAATTGGTAAATTGCCATGTCCAATGCTTGCGATGCCAGTTTTGGCTTCACAGTTGCAAAAAAAGTAAAAAAAATTGTTCAAAAGTAGGTTGTGAATAAATGTTTTTCAGGTACGGGCAAGTAAAAAGTTCGAAAATCTGACTAATTCTCACATAGTTTCAGGTAAACCGGCTACACTGAGTGAGAAGATTTCGTCAAGACCTGGACGACGGCAGGAAAATCATCTGCCGATAGCTCAAAACAACGCCAGAGCAACATCATGGACAACCGACCACTTTCCTGCGAAATCTTCATCATCTGATTGCTGTTGTTGTGTTTGGTAATTTTTTTGTTTGCTTACAAAATAAAAACTTTCTAAAACGAATGTCGAGGGGTTGACGAAGCGGGAAGGGGCCGAAAATTCAGCGGATAGCAAAACGTATTTGACGCACTTTGCCAAGCATTTTTTAAGACATTCATGTTTTGGATTCATGTCAGTACATACAAGCACTTGCATTTGATACCTAAAATGTCTTACACGAAACAATAAGACATTTATGTTCGATGGCCTCCAATAAGACATTTAAGTTCCAAATATAAGGCATCAAAGACTCATATTCTGAATATATTTTCTTGCATCATGAATCTGTTTTTGGCGCAAGCCGTTATTGCTAGCAATACAAGACATCACTGATAAAACTTCCTATCAGTCACAAGCAAAGACGTCAACACTGCTGTATTTATCAAATTGTCGGCGAGAAAACTGCTATGTCGACAACGATTCGAATTTGAGTATGTCATTAGAGATATTTTGATAAAAACTATTTTACCGCTGGTCAGTGATGCGAGCATCACTGACACGTTTGATATTAAGTGTCGTGTGATTCTGGTTATGGTTGTTGGGGGTGTCCGACAAGTCATTTTTACAATTTTTGATATTTTGTCCCCCCCCAGAAACGTCGAAATCCGCGATTCAAGGATTTAAGAAAATTGGATACTGTAGTTTTGGCTACTGGAAAGGTTTTGATAAAACTCGATGCCACCGGTTTACTTATAAAGTTAAAAATGTGAAACAATGTGGAGAAAAAAATTTGGAGTTAAAAATCTGAAAACAACAAAATGACCAGGGTGGCGAAACTCCCATATGAACAGGGTGGCGAAACTCCCATGGGAATTAGAAATAGGGGAATTATCCTATGGGATTCCCATGGGAGTCCCCGAGGGTATTTTTTGGTACAATTAAAAAAGTAAATGTTTATACAAAAAAATATCCAAAAACACACTTATTTTATTAATGTAATAAATGTCATATGATATGAACAAACACGAAAATGGCCCGCCGAAGCCCGGCACGGGCCGGGCTTGGGCGGGCCTGTGACTTTTCAGTAGGCCCCGGAAAAGCCCGTTTTGGCCCGTTTTTAATAAATAATGTAAAAAATTATAAAAATTTACTGCATTTTGGTTATTTTTAACAAAATTTAGTTTCTACAGATAGAAAACATGGTATTTTGAATAAAAACGAGTTATTTATGTCATTTATATAACGATTGGCTGCTATTTTTTTGGATAAAAATTCGGAAAAAAACAGAGGGGATAATTTCGGGCCGGCCCGGCTCGGCCGGTCCCAAGCCCGGGCTTTCGACTGGCCGGGCCAGGCCAAACCCGGGCTTAAAAATTAGGGCCGTTTTCATGTCTGCATATAAATTAGAAATAGGGAAATTATCCCCTGGAAGCCCCGGGGATATTTTTTGGTACGTTAAAATAAATGTGTTTCTGGATATCTTTTTTGTATGAACATGCACTTTTTTAAACGTACCAAAAAATATCCCCGGGGCTTCCAGGGGATAATTTCCCTATTTCTAATTTATATGCAGACATGAAAACGGCCCTAATTTTTAAGCCCGGGTTTGGCCTGGCCCGGGTTATATGCAGACAATGAAAATAAAATCATTTCCCGCTCGCCATCGCCCTAGCAAAAGAATGTGACAATTTTTTACAATTCATTTCTCTTACTCGTGCACAACCAATAGTAAAATTATAAATTTTTGATTTTGTTGAATTCTCACTTTTTTAATGGCTTTGATAAAAAATGCTTGTAACAGTTATTTTGCCAGTCCCTGTAAAAGAAAAAAAAATTAAATCACTGGCATTTTTTAGTCAAAATTTGCTCTCAGAAATATTCTAAAAACTGTCGATCCCTGGCCAATAAAAATTTTTATTTGTCAACTGTTCTTATCTACCTTCATCTCGTAACTGCTCGCCGAGGACCAGTTGTTCACTTAGATTAACGAAAAACTCAGGGATTCAATATAAACAGGACACAATTTTGATAAGAATTTCTTACCTTAGATTTTTTTCATTTTTGATACCACGGTGTGTATTTTATATTCATGATCAGTAACACTACGGTAGGTATTTTATTCTCATGAAAATAACATACGTTTGGTTATCTCACTTGAATAACCGGATAAGAAACTCGAAAATCCGAGTACAGGCAGTCAAGTCAGCGAATGCTTCAAACATTTCAGTCAGCGTGCACATCTTTATCTTTTAACATTACTTTTTTCTTTTTTACAACGAGTTTGACTTTGAATTGTGTTTTGCTTTTTTTTTGTATTCTGCGTTTATACAATTATTTTTCGCATTGCATTTGTATTCATTTTTTTTAGTTTTTAGACATGCCACCTCAACTAACGCAGAAACCATACAATAATGCAGTAAATAATGCCACATCGTCATTTAACAAAACGCCTGACGATTACATGGGTTTTGGTAAAAAATGCTTAATAAAGGAAAACTACAAAGAAGCATTTCAAAATTTCAAAGAAGCGTTTAAAAACGAAAACAAAAACAATCATTCTGCTGATGCTCTTATTTATATGTATTTAACAACGTTGCTTCTTGGTAATGTTCCTGAAGAAAAACAAACTTTGAAGCGTTACTACAATGTTACCGAGGAAAAGGTTGGTCGGTGGTGGGACCAGAGTTATAACAAAAAGACAATAAAAACCAAAAAATTAAAAGCCATACGACAAATTTACAAAGCATTTTCTACTCGCTCGATTAAATTATATGTTGATGTATGTTGTTTTATTGTGTATTTACGAATACAAAATTGTTTTAGACATTTGATAAGTATCATCAGGAGTTATATGAAGATCTCGTCATCAAAAATGAGTTCAAAAATTTAAGCACAAAAATGCTTGATTTAGCAGCTACAAGAGTTATTGAAACAGGCAGCGGCATTAAAATAGATGAATTTGCCGAAAGCATACAACTGTCCAAAGAGTTAGTAATCAAAAAAGCATTAAGCATAATGTTTGGGAAACCTGTCATCTATGACGAAAATGAGGAGGTAACATTTCATGTTGTACTATAAATTAAAATTCAATTTGTTTAGAGCCAGCTGAACCACAGCAAGAATCAGGATGAGCAGATTCCAAAGTGCATTGATATTGCTTCTAATCAGGTAATCTTTTGAAAGAAATAGATTTGAAAAATTTGTAACAATTTCATATTAAAAATGTACAAAAATGATTTAGTTGATATTGGGGTGTCAAACGGCGCTTTCAGTTCCCACACACGCCTTTTTAAAAAAAAAAAACAGCCAGGTTCAACATGTAGAAAAATAACCGGATTTTTTTTGATATGTTGTAAGCAGAAAAATCGGAAAAATGAACCATTTTTTTGCAACGCCAGATTCATTAATGAATTCATTCTACCGACCCGGTTAAATAAAATACATTTGATCTGAAAAAATTAAAATGAACATAAAGAAATATGTAAATATTCTTCAAAAAGAGCCTGTCAGCCTATTTACCAATTTGGAGAAAAGTCCGATTAGACAATTTTTACACTTTCAAATGTTTTGAGCCAAAGTTGTAGAGAGCCTTGAAAAATCTGAGTATGCCATCGTATTCTCCGTTCTCTAAAATCTCAAATTTTCATTTTAAATATCTAATATTTCGGGAATTAACTGCACTTACTTATGGCCTTCTACAACTTTGGACCAAAACATTTGAAAATGTAAAAATTGTCTGGTCGGACTTTCCCTTTGGAAAACACTTTCTGAAAAAATTTTTCAGCAACTTCGATGTACAATAAAAAAAATTTTATTGCAGAAGTCTGGTAATATTCCACACACCGTCGAAAGCATGCTTGCATTTGCCAAATTTTTTGAAAAATTTGAAGATTATCGGCTAGCTGCTGAATTTGTTTGGGGGGCTGTAAATATTATGATTGATGGTAATTTAATTTTTACATTTTTTTAAATGCTTGTACGTAATTGAAATCAATTTTAGATTTTATCAAAGATAATAATTTAAACGTTACATTGGATTCGAACGAGAGCAAAATTTTCTTTGTCGAGGAGTTGTCCATTGATAAATTGTATACAACTTGCGAAAAGTAGGTTTTTTTTATTTTTTATCTTTCTGATTATCTAATATATTTTTAGACAATATAGCGAATTTTTCGAAAATGGATCTTTTTGTTCATCTGACTTTGATGGAAGCAAAAGAATTTTGTGTGCTTTAGAGAAGGCAAAAAAATTTGACGAATGCCTAAAAAATCTTTCTTTAACTTCTAAAAAAAAAGAAAGATTAGAAATTCTGTTTCGTAGCGTTGTACAATACGCTAAAAAACAGCCGGGCAACCCGCCTAAGTCATGGGAACGTGCCAGTGACCCCTGCAAACACAGCGCTGACCAACCAGCGGATGCCTACGATTTCGCAGACGACATGGAAATGGTCCCAGTACCGCATTTTGGTTATTTCAACAAAATTTAGTCTCTACGGATAAACAACATGGTATTTTGAGTAAAAGCCAGTAATTTATGTAGTTTATATAACGATTGGTTGCTTTTTTTTTGGATAAAAATTTTGAAAAAATACAGAAGGGATAATTTCGGGCCGGCCCGGCCCGGAATTATCCTTTCATGTCTGCTTCGCAGCCTTCCAGAATACTACGAAGAACTGCGAAGATCCCCCCCTCCCCGTGGCAATTTCACTCCCATGAAATTCCCCGTACTCTCCCCCGTAACACCCTTCTCCCGCGAAACCCCCCGTAGTAATTCAGCACGAGTAAGATAAAATGAAATAATAAAACCTTAAAACGACGCGTCATTCATGATTCTATTTTGCATGGAGATCTTCCCATGAAGCTTCCTGTTCTTGGGCAAATTTTCACAGCGTGAACTTTATTTTGACGCAACGAGCGTATGATAAGTGCTTTTTTTGCAAATTTGTATCAGAAAAGTGAGTTCATAAACTCGTATTATATGTATGTTTTACAGTGTCGTCGTATTGAATAAATAAAAGAATTAACAACACTTCTTATTATTGTAAAAATTTTATAAAATTGGTTGGCTGTAGTATGTTGGTTGAATTCCGTTTCTGCTTCAGCATTCTTTCACAGGGTCAACTTTACAAGTTACGCCAAGCGTTAACTTGTAAACAAGGGGTGGCAACGCCTCGCCACCAACGCTTACGAGTAGTTATCACCTTTTCGCTAATCACAGCCGACAACGTCCCTCCCCCAAAAAATCTGTTCCGCTTACGTGTTCTGATATGAAAGCCGCTTGTCCTCAATTGGGCTGAACAAGTCAGTCAGGTCAAGCCAAAAGATAATTAAATACAGTACCAGAGTTGTCCACCGAGCCAAAATTTCCGAGCCGAGCATTCGAGCGAGCGGATGGGCTTGCTCGAACCGAGCATGGCAATTTTTTCTACTAAATTTTCGCTTAGAAAAACATTTTGCGGCAACAAAAACTATTTTATAACAAAAAACATGTTTGGAATTGTGGAATTTAGCGTAAATTAACTACAAATATCATAGTTTTGACCAGACATGAAAATGGCCCGCCGAAGCCCGGCCCGGGCCGGGCTTGGGCGGGCCTGTGACTTTTCAGTAGGCCCGGAAAAGCCCGTTTTGGCCCGGTATTTAATAAATAATGTAAAAAATTATAAAAATTTACTGCATTTTGGTTATTTTTAACAAAATTTAGTTTCTACAGATAGAAAACATGGTATTTTGAACAAAAACCAGTTATTTATGTCATTTATATAACGATTGGCTGCTATTTTTTTGGATAAAAATTCGAAAAAAAACAGAGGGGATAATTTCGGGCCGGCCCGGCTCGGCCGGGCCCAAGCCCGGGCTTTCGACGGGCCGGGCCAGGCCAAACCTGGGCCTAAAAATTAGGCCCGTTTTCATGTCTGGTTTTGACATAAAAAAAAGTCATTTTTCGTCATTTTTGAGTCATTTTTTAAGCTCGGCTCGGAATCCTCCGAGCCAAGCATTCGAGCCACTCGGCTCGCTCGGTAATCTTCGAGCCGAGCATTCGAGCGAGTGGCTCGGCTCGCTCGAATGCTCGAAATGCTCGGCTCGATGCTCGGCTCGGTCGACAACTCTGTTGAAGACTGATCTAGGGGAGCACGGGGAAGGTCTCTGAGTTAAACCCAAGTCATTATCGCAAAATTTGACCAAATTCGAAAAATTTGAATCAATCTAATGTTATGTAAAAGTGCATAATAATAAATTCCCCTGTTGTAAAAAGTAAAAAAAAAAAACAAGAAGCTCAAAAACGTCAGAAAATCATACTTTTTTCAAAAAAAATCTACTTTCGAATTTTTTTCCGGCTTTTTCCGGCTTTTCTACTCGGATGTCCTTCCTCCTTCAGATATCAGAAGTAGTTTATTTTATACTAAACAATAAAATACAAAGCGAGATTCCGCATCTGAAGTCCTTTTCCCTCTCCTCTCTTCTTCTCCCTCTGGCGGCTCTTTTATAGAAGACTCCGCCTGCCTCGTCGCCTTGTGGTTTGGGGTTCACCCCGTGGTTGCTGAGGCGGAGCTGTGGGTTGGTTGACTGGAGTCATCGTCCTTCGCATAATGTTTTTCCATAATTTCTATCAATCTTTCTTTCTCTGTTTTTGATATAGTATTCAGGATATTGAAAAAGTCCTCTGCAGTCGTTGCGGCAGCTGTGAACGTTTCAGAATCGCACTCATCTGTATATAATATTTTGTGCATTCTAAAAATGTGTAAAATAAATATGTACGGTAGACAAACTCTGCTTTCGGAAATGAACTCAGCGCTCCAGAAAACCCTATTGGCGTTGTGGACAGAGTAAAATATAGCCGTTATATGGGCAAAACGGTGAAAACTTGGAAAGGAGTTTGAGCAAAAAGATGATACAACGTTACTCAAAATTATTTTGCAAGTAAACTATCAACCGTAACATTAGAAACACAATAAACGTAAAAATTGTATTTAACAGATACAACGACTTGCGATACAATGATATTTTTACTAATATTTTTTTCAATGCGCTCGGGGGCAATAGAAAAAAACGACGGGGCCCCCGCCGATTTCTGCCCCCGTCGGGGGCGATTTCCCCCGTTCCTGACTACTTTTGCTCCCGACCACACCCATCCCCGACCCGATACGGGGGGGGGGGGCTTCGAACCCTAATCTGTTATATTTATACAATTTTTACGTTTATTTTATTTATAATAGTTGTACAATTCACTAAAACTTGTTACGATTGATAGTTTACTTGCAAAATCATTTTGAATAATTATCTTTTTTTGCACAACTCCCCAAATACAAGTTTTCACAGTTTCGCCCATAAAACGGCTATATTGTACTCTGTCCACAACGCCAATATGGTTTTCTGGACTGCTGAATTTATTTCCAGAAAAACCTATGAAAGCGGAGTTTGTCTATAGTGTCAATAAAAGACCGTAATCCCAAATTTTAAAGTGGTCTTATTGCATCACATTGCATATAATTACCCTTTGCACTTTTCAAACGGAGCATAGATATTAGGATCTATTAATGTGAGTGCCTTTACAAATTTGAGTTTTTCTTTATGCATATCACGATTACTGTTTAAGTTCTCGCCAGCATTTAGATATTTTTCCAAACTATGTTCACGAGCAAAATCTGAAATTAAATATCGATATTACTCATAATTGTAAAAATGAAATATTACTTTCAATCTTAAGATATGCAGCACCTGAAATTAAGTCAGCAGCAACCCGATAATCTTTAACTTTACCGAACAATTTTGCGAGTTCAAGCATGCTGTCAGGAGTGTGCGGGGGAACACTTGGTAATTCGATCTGCAATGTAAATAAAAAATTATGTTTTATAAATTTGCAAAAACTTTTGAAAAATAGAAAACGATAGCGAAGTTTTGGAGCATGACCCTTAAAATTATCTCAAATGTTCATCTTTAGACTCCGTGCATAAGTTTTATTTATATTTTTTTGTTTTTTACCAATTTTATTACAAACATGTCGTACATTTTCCTCTCGGTTTTTCTCTATGCCGGCGATACAACTTGCCCGGGGCGTGCTTTTTTTTAAATTGAAATCCTGCAAATAAACAATTTTTTAAAAGATTTTTAGAGAAAACGATCTCGAAAGTCAAAACGTTTACAGAAAATGGCAAAGCGGTCTACTTATGAAAATGAAAAAACTCAATGAAAAGTCAAATGTTTGCAAGTTGCAACCTTCACAAATTGCAACCTTCACACAAGCAACACTTACCTTGCAAACAAAATCTAAACATTCCTGAAGTAAAGTGGTTGACTTGTTTTTTTTGATTGCCTAAAAAAGGTTATAAAGTAAAATTTTAAAACATACCACTTACTTGAAAAATTTTTTTTTTTGTTTTATATTTGCAGATTGTATCAATGACAGTCTCTTCTATTGCAGCTATATCAGTTTGATATACGTTTTTAAAATACATTTTTAATAATGATTCAACTGTAGCTTTTTCTTGAAGTATTTTTTCAAGACCTGTGGAACTCATGACAACTAAACAGCACAAAAATGTTTTGAAGCCAGACAACACAAAAACGCATATGAAGCGTATTATCTGTTCATTTTACTTGTCCTTGACACACATTAAGAACAGTATACTCACCTTGCATTTTTTTATCATTGGCTTTAAATTTATCTATTTATTTTGCATTGAATGCTTAGAAGCTAGCTGAATTACTTGCTTGATAAGAAAATTTTGTGGTATTAGTGAAAACGTCGTTTTTAGCCCCCTATTAAATTTATTATCTTATTGACAACTTGTTGCCATCAATAAAAAAATCAGGGCCTTAGGGGGGGTTGCTTCTCGCAAAACTCCGCCCCCCCTGACTCGAGTCAGGAGCGGGGAAAGTCGGGGACAAAATAGGTGTCAAGTTATCGGTTCTCAGCTCAAAATGGGGTACAGTTAGGGTTCGAACCCCCCCCCCCCGTATCGGGTCGGGGACGGGGGTAGTCGGGGGCAGAGATGTCGGGGGCGAGGGTTTTACTCCCCGACGGGGGTCACAAATGGTCGGGGACGGGGGTCGGGTTCGGGTTGCAAAAAACAACAAAAATCCAGTGACAGAGAAGCTCTTTACGCATACAATCGGCTATCATAATCTTCTGACTGTCCATTATGTGTTGTACGTGTAATTGTTCATCGGAGTTTTTGAGCTTTTGCATGAAGTTTTTTTTACAGAATGCAAAAATTTCGGGTTTTCGGGTCGGGTACCCGAAAGTTTCGGATCCGGTGCGGGTACCCGACATTTTTGGGTACCCGACAGCACTGGACGTGGGTCGAGAGACTCTTCTCGGGGGCATCTCCGGAAAATTCCCCGATAAACGGGGGGGGGGGTTGATTTCTACTCCGGCTGCCAGAACTGAAAAATTGAGGCACCCCAATTTCGATTTTTTCATGTTTGAATTTTTAAATTTTTTTCGGTTATAACCGAGAAAATAACAACACCTTATAAGGAATGCGACGACAACCAGACCAAGTGGCTTGACAATGCTATACAGTGATTAACGGCATCCCTTTTTCCTTGCCGCCGAATCCTTCAGACGCGGACAACGTCGCCTGGAGCGATCTGCCCTAGGCATATGCTGGGATGACAACGTCTTTTTCAATGCTATCAGGACAAAGCTGAAGGACTGATACGAATCCGGAAGTTGATGTTCGCAAAAGCGCTTGCCGAGGCAGTCCACGACAAAACCCTGTATTCCCTTCCTCCCCCGCGGCAATTTCACCCCCGTGAAATTTTCCGTCCCCCCCCCGTGACACCCTTTTCCCGGCGAAAACCCCCCGTGCCCGAATACGGGGGGGGGGGCAGGCAGGGACCTTGCAAATTTTGTGTTATGGCGTCAGAACACGGGGAAAAAGATAGGCTATGCCAATGTATCCACCTATAAAAACCCAACCTGTGGTGGCCAAAGAACCAAACAATTTTGCCTAAAATTGACACTTACCGTAACAATAAAAAAAATCTGAATACAACTTCGTGTTTCCTGCCTTCCAAAACCCCCATAAAATTTTTTTAGCTTTTTTCCCACAACCGTTGCGCACGGCATCAGTTTTTATCAAAACCCTTTCAGAAGCCAAAACTACAGAATCCGATTTAATCTGTGTATAGCGGTTATAAACCTTCCTATGGGGGGGGACAATTCGTCTCCCTTTTGTTCAAAATATTTGAAAGTGTAAAAAGTCTTGTTATCGTCTCCCTCTTGTTCTTAAATTCTGTCGTGGACTGTCTTTTAAATTTCTGATGATAAAGAAAGTGCTCAACATGCTTATCAACGCCAAACAGAATGAGCACACAATATATTCATATTGCTGTATTCTATACCACAAAAAAAACGTCAAAAGTTTTTGTGCTGTTGAGCTGTCATGAATTTAACAGATACTGAACAATACACTCTTTGCCAAAAATCTGCAGTTATGTTATTAATAAAAAAACATTTCCAAGACGTATATGGCGTTGAAATAATTAACAACTTTCATAACTTCTTGGTTCAAAGAATCCGGAACTTTGGGGAATATGAACAACTTTTAAATGTTTGTTTGTTTTTATTCGTTAATAAAATTTTATTAGAAATTTTTTAGGCAACGCTCTGCAACGATGAAAATAATTTGCACGTTCTGCTAAAAGAATGTTTTGAGAATTCTGATTTTAACACGGTAATTGTTGTTTTTTTACAGGCAACTTGCTTTTCCTTGCATGTTTTAACAAACATTTTTGCTTTCAAAAAGATTTCAAAACCTTGCTTGTTTTTTAGGACCATAAAGTGTCTCACAAGTCTGAAAATCTGGTGAAACTTGCAGAATTGTTTGGCAAAATTAAAGATTACCGGGTGGCTGCTGAATTGCTTTGGGGAGCTGTGGATATTGGAATTAAAGGTAATGTAAATATATAAAATAAGTCAACAGAAAAATTCGGGTCTACTATACTTCAGCCCCCCATCGATTGCAACAACGCCGCCTTGGGTTTTTTTAGAGCACAGCCCCTCATAGGAGTTCGATTATCCGTATAGAATAGCCCCCCATCTCATGTTTTGCACGCAGGAGTTTGATTATCCGTACAGAAGAGACCCGCAGGTGTTTTGGTAAAATCCATGAGACTGTACAAAAATTCGTCTGCTGCGGATGGTTGCGGGGTATGTTTTTTGTGTTTATGGAAATTATGGGGGGCGAATGTAGCGCTACAACAGTCCCCCATTTGATGTGGGGGCCTGTTGTAGCGCTACAATGGCCCCCACGTTGTATTTGAGAATATTTGTCTAAAAATGCATCTTGGGTGGAAAAAAACTATTTCGGTATTTTACTTTACTTTACTTTACTTTACTTTATTACTCTTACTCGTGCATAATTACTCATTACAAAATTAAAGACACAGTGATGAGTATCGAGATTGCACGAAGAGGGCGCCGTCAATCGTAGCTACCTGCGTCACGTCGTAGTGCTTTGCAGGAGCATTCTGGAAGGCCGCAAAGTCGTCGGTCCATCGCCTCGGAGGGTGGCCTGGCGGACGCTTGTTCTTTGGCGCGGTCGGTGGCACTGGCTGGTCTTGCGGCTTCCAGTGGCTTAGGGGGGTTGCCCAGTTGTCCGTTACTTTTGTGTTTTGTAACAAGACCTAAAATTAGGGAGGGGCTGTTGTAGCACTACAATGGGCTCCCATTTAATCTCCTAAAAAATACTTACTTAAATATTACCGTCATCTTTCTAACAATTTAATTTGATTTAAGATATTGCCAAGGAAGTATCACCGGATATACTTTTAAATTCGCATGAAGAAAAAAAAATATTTGTCAATAAATTATTAACAAATAATACAGAGTATGGCGGCCCGTCGTTTGATAAGATCGAAAAGTAAGTTTACTACAAACAAAATTGTAATTTTTTAATTTTTTTTTTGATAAATGTTGTTAATTTTTCTATCTTATACACTCCCATCGGTTAAAAAATTTACGATTGGTGTAAGGGAATAAAATTTCAATTTTTTTTGGTGTACATATTTATATTTCTGTACATATTTCTGATTTTTTATGATGTTTACATTTGCAGGATGCACAGAATCTTTTATACTGGACAATGTACAAATTCAAATTTTGCCGAAGCCGTATCGAATGCAAAAAAACTACTTCATTTTCTCGACGACTATTCGTTATCATATGAAAAAAAAAAACAACTCAAACAAGATTCGGCACCATACAAAACACCGGTTTGTATTTTCCAATTTTGTTTTCCAACTCATTCAAGCCCGATTTCAGAGTATCATTATCAATGCCCTTTAATATTAGCATGCTGTCATCGTTGTTGAATTTTTTCCTGAGCTAAACTTCGAAGTTCTTCTAAACGAATTGAAAAATCTTATAAATTAGACATTCAAATTATATCTCCTTCATTTGTTTCAAAAAGCCACATAAAATATTATTATATAAAACTGTGGTGCTTTGCATTATCACATCATTCGATGAGATCGAAAAAAAACACAAAACATAGTGGAAAACAAC
>CAXAKE010000039.1:0-14559 GCA_963969345.1 Turbatrix aceti
CGGAAGATCAAATAAGGACCGAGGATGTGATTGTTTCCACAGCAAAAATTTCAGTTGATCTTCCAATGTTTGATGCCAGGTTGAAAAATATGAACTTGTGTCGTCTGCGGCCATACTTTGTCAATCAACGACATCAATTTTGACATCGTTACCATAAAATTACCCTATTTTTTGTTTATTTTTTCATTGGAAAATTTGGCCTTGTTTGCAAATGAATGTACAGCTGTATTCTGCAGCTTTACAGTATACCAAATAAATTAAAATGCAGCATCAGGGGCGATGGCAGATGTTTGTTTCGCCCAAATATATTGGAGCCCCGATAAAAACCAAGTGTGCATTGTATCTATGACGAGTAACAACGTCAACCCTCTTACAAAAAAATACGTTTCTTCGTAGTATGTGGAAATATGTATACCAAATTTATTATTTTAACGTTGCAGTTATAATAGCAGTTACATATGTGGAAAACGTTTTCGTTGGAGTAATTGTGCTTGATATTGTAAAAACGCGTACGCTTTTTTTGAAAGGTAGCAACGACTTGCAGTACTCTCGATATGGACGAATCAGCAGTAATATCGCAAGACCTTGAGCTATAGCGTTGAAGTAAACAATACAATGCAGCAAATTACCAAATTGCATTGCACTGATTCCTAGCGTAAAAAATAATACAAGCGTAATATACGGTACATAAATGAACACAAATATAAGAAGTACCTGAGTAATATTGTAAGTAATAAGTACCTGATGACTTTGTATAACCGTAGTCTTATGTAACCTCTTTCGAAGCTCATTCGCGTATTTGAATGACGCGTAAATATTTTTAGACATGACAATAAGTATTGTAAAAATAAATATAATGTAAGGCAAACTGAGTTTTCTCATAGAATTATGACTGACAAGAAATAATGATGCTTCGGAGATGTATGGTTCGTATGAAGGGCATTCATTCAAAACTATGTTTTTGACGTAATCTTGCGGAATCTCAGCATGTTTGATTACAAAAGCCCAAACGGGAAAACAGATTAAAACAATGTTTCCAACGACGCAGATGACATTAAATAATTTGGGTTTTAAAAATGTCGCTTGTTTATAGCATACGGTCTACAAAGTTTGCAATAAATACAGTAGCGCCGAAAAGTTTAAGTGCAAACATTAATTTGCACCGTGCATTGTTCAAACGTATTGGTTTAGGCTCAAAATTTTTTTGATAAGCATCCTAGTATATAGCCTTAGTATTGCCAAGTTTCAGATGGATTCGCTCAAAAATGTATTTTTGGCATATCGATTTATACAATGCGCGCGCCGAAAAGTTTAAGTGCAAGATGCTTTCTTTGCAGTAATGAAGCGCATTTTTATGTATCATAGTTTTTGTTACGTTTTTATCACTTTGTATCATTGTTTTATTGATTGAGAACATATTTCGCGCAATACATTGATTTTATCGAGAAAATGAAGATGGCAACAGCTCATCTCAAAAATACACCCTTCTAGGGAGGTTTCGAAGGCTCTGGACGTCGAGGATTTAGTTTTTTTTATTCCAGCAGTGCCTAAAATGAAAGCAGTAATTGTCTACACAACGTACAAGAGCATTCAACCCTCCGTTGACACAAACGTCGGCGATAAAAAAAATTTTTTGGTGTTGAGGTAGAGCTTGAAGTTTGGTTCAAGTTTATAAAAATGAGAATCGCCAGCAACGCGAAGGTGGTAAAATTAGTCCTGTGGTTCTAAAACATTGCCTACAAGTTGCCAAATATAAATGACAACAATTCTCCCCTTATGCACTTGTTTCCGCAGAGAACGGGACGATAAACTTGTAACTTCGAAAAACGACAACATCGGAATTTTAGAATAGATGACAATTGATTGGAAAAAAATATTATGAATATGGTTTTTTGCATTGCAAACAATCAGCGTACTACAAAAAATAATAACAAAACCGTTTCACTCCCCTTTCGTGGTCACAGGGGACTTTTTTCAAATGCTCAGTTTTTCAATGTTGACGTTTAGTTATGAAATCTAGTTCGGTCTCCCTGTTCTCTGCGGAAACAAGTGGATAAGGGGAACATTGTTGTCATTTATATTTGGCGACTTGTAGGCAATGTTTTAGAACCACAGGACTAATTTTACCACCTTCGCGTTGCTGGCGATTCTCATTTTTATAAACTTGAACCAACTCGAAGCTCTACCTCAACACCAAAAAATTTTTTTTATCGCCGACGTTTGTGTCAACGGAGGGTTGAATGCTCTTGTACGTTGTGTAGACAATTACTGCTTTCATTTTAGGCACTGCTGGAATAAAAAAAACTAAATCCTCGACGTCCAGAGCCTTCGAAACCTCCCTAGAAGGGTGTATTTTTGAGATGAGCTGTTGCCATCTTCATTTTCTCGATAAAATCAATGTATTGCGCGAAATATGTTCTCAATCAATAAAACAATGATACAAAGTGATAAAAACGTAACAAAAACTATGATACATAAAAATGCGCTTCATTACTGCAAAGAAAGCATCTTGCACTTAAACTTTTCGGCGCGCGCATTGTATAAATCGATATGCCAAAAATACATTTTTGAGCGAATCCATCTGAAACTTGGCAATACTAAGGCTATATACTAGGATGCTTATCAAAAAAATTTTGAGCCTAAACCAATACGTTTGAACAAAGCACGGTACAAATTAATGTTTGCACTTAAACTTTTCGGCGCTACTGTACATAACAACATATTTATGTATTTACAATCATGAAAACTCACCAAACGATAACGGTACCAAAAACCAATCAATGATGCGCATAACAAATTACCACCACCGGTAAAACAAAATACAGTAGCTATTGCCGAGTGAAAAAACGTTCGAGGAATGCCCAACGCGTATCCACCGGACAATGGAGTTACAAAATGCGGTATATTTATAGCAAGTGACACGTGTAGAAAAAATGACCAAAAAGCCTGATTCATAAGAAAATACTTGTTCGAATCAACATTTTTATATTTCTTTATGAAGCACAATAAAAGTATGCCATACAAGGGAAGAGTAATAAACAGATGTGAAGATATCTGTCCCATAGATAATGCGTATAGTCCATTTGTCTTCACGTAAAGACATTTTTTAATCATCCAACAGGAAACGTGAAAAAAACTTTATTTTGAACATGGCGCACCTGAGCCAGGTTAGTGGAGGAATGTTTTTCAGCTGTTGCAGCTACAATGTGACTCACGTATGTAAGCCATCAACTGTGACATCCGTATTGCACCTGCGAAAGTGCCGTGCACAAAATTTAAAAAAATATATATAAATTTGATACCGTAGTCAAATAAACAAAAATACAAAGTATTCGCCCCCCCACAAATCACAAAAAATGCTTTATAGAGGCAGCAGTAGTAACTCACATGACAAAGACGTGATAAAAATGAGATTTTCAGAGTTTATACTTACAGATCAAAATCGTGAGCAAGTTCGTGGACTGCGGCACTGATTACGTTGTGGAGGTGAGTGCTATCTTCGATCAGGCTTCGGTGCATGGCTTCGCACTCCTGCCTGAGATGGGTCTTGGTTTCGCGGAGCTGGGTCTTGATGTCCTCGTTGACGATCGTCGCCGTCTTCGTCGCCTCCTGGATCGCGTCAAAGCCCGCCCTGTCACTCTTATACATCTTGAAAGCGGCCTCTTCGACGTTGCTTTGAAAGACTTCAACGTCGAAGCGGCGGCTCATTTCGGCTTTCAGCTCGACAAGAACCTGGGCGGCTTCGTCCGTTTTCTGTCGCAAGTCGTGGGCGGCTTCTTGTTCTTCCGAGTCTTCCAGAGAGCCCGACTGCAGCCGGGAGAGGACGTGCTCCATGCATAGCAAGTGAGCAGCGTACCGAATGGTGGCCACGCGGATCGGGGCTTCCAGGATCATCGTGGCGGGCTCGACGCCGTTCAACAGGCCGAGGACAGTCTGGAGACGGTCGCTGAAGGGGGCAGCGAGTTTGAGGACGGCATTTATCGCGGCGACGAAGCGCTCAAAGAGGATGAACTCGGTCGTGGTGAGAGTGTACTCCACTGCGCCCTAAAATGCACATTTTTTGATCGTGAACAGTTTTTTAGGCCAAAAATCTCCCAAAAGCGAAAAAAGTGCCTTTTTTTAGTTAAAAAACAGTTTTTTAGGCTAAAACGTTTTCCAAAAACTCACAAAAGAACTCAGCGACACAGTCCGTTCGTTATGGGCTTTCGGCGTCTTCGGAACGTGAATCTGAACGGTCTGGCTGTCATCCTCGAATTCCGGCATCGCTACGAGCAGGTCTTTGACGTCGGGAAAAGGCTTGACAAGCAGCTCCTTCGCCTGCTCAATAATGGCTGCCGCATGAGCCGGCAAAGGCGGTTTCTCGCAGGATTCGATCACACTGACCTGACCACGGCCAGGAGTGGCAATACCCTTCGCGTAGGAAGCAGCAGCGTGGAGACGAGGCGTCTCTGCCACCGGAGGGAGCCCAGGGGTGCGGCAGTAGGACATGAAGGACAGTGGTGGTGGGCGCACCGGCGTTGGAAGGACTTCGGGGACGATGGCATGGCGGGGAGATGCCGCGGGGGCGAGGGTGACGGTGTCATCGAAGAGACGACTCGGAGTCGCAACGGCATCCAGACCGTAGTCAGGTGAGGGGTAGGAGGCGGCGGCCTGGTTAAGTGAAGAGCGGCGCCGTTTTTGCTTTTCCATTTTCATGCCGATTGAAGCGCGGCGCTAAAAATGGAGGGGTTTTGAAGCGAAAATGACAGTATTCTAATGGACATTCGTGAAAATGAGAAAAACGGGTTTTGAAGCGAAAATGACAGTATTCTGATGAAATTGTGAACAAAAAAACAAATACGGGGTCTTGAAGCGAAAATTAAAAAAAACAAAACAAAAACGGGGTCTTGAATCGAAAATGACAGTATTCTAATGGATATGGGTGAAAATGAGGTTTTGAAGCGAAAATGACGGTATTCTAATGAATTCGTGAACAAAAAAACAAAGACGGGATCTTAGAACGAAAATTTAGCAAAAACGGAGGTTTTGAAGCAAAAATAACAGTAAAACGCATGTAGCAATCAAAAAACAAAAACGTACCCTGCAACTGCTCTCGCTGAGAAGCTGAGCGGCCAGGCGCTGCGGGTCCTCTGCTTCGGCGCTCTCAGGGACCCTGGATTCATTCATCGAGACGTCGCTCTGCTTTGAAGCGTCCAATTCATCGCTTTTGCTGGCTTCTGCTTCCATGTCGACGTCCTGAGCGACGATATCAGCTGGATTCTCAGCGACGACGTCAACTGCATTTTCGAGAGTAACAGTCAGATTCTGAATTCCCTTATCTGAGGGTGGATAATCAACATTGACACTATCAAAGTCAATTCCGGCGACTTCTCGGTGCTGAACCTGGTCGTTGTTTTGGACGTCATCTTCCGACTCGATCGCAGTCTCCAGGGAATGCTCGACTTCCATCTCACAGTCCACGTCGTTCTCGTTCACGAGCGTGTTGTCGCCAGACGAAGCCTGCTGAATAAGGGTCTCGTTGAACTGTCGTTCCTCGACGACGATGGTCTCCACAACTTCTTCGTAGGTGGTCTGGACAACTTCTTCCACGGTTTCCAGGACCCTTTCGACGAACACGGGCTGAAGACGGGGACTTGGCTGGAAATACGGTTCGTTGGTGTCAGAAGCGGGCGGCTCGACAGCGTCGTCAAACAAAAGTTGAGTCGTGTAGTTGAATTCAGGCGCAGGAGCTCGTTTGACAGGCGAAAGAGCAGAAAAAAGTTCGACGGCCTTCGGATCGATGTGAAAAGGATCGTCGTCAGTTGAAGGTGCTGAAAATAATGAAATCAGAATTGCCTAAAGCATTGGAAAATAAAAACAAACAAAAAACAACGCGCCTACGAAAAAAAGAGAAAATAAAGCACAAAAAAATCAAAATTTACAAAAAAAGAAGATTGAGCGGGTCTAGAAGCGAAAATGGCACAAAAAAAATTCAAACGAAAAGTTGAGGTTTTTTGTGCAAATAAAGTCTGTTTTTACTGAATTTGTATCATTTTTTGTGACGTGGTATGCAAAAATGTAAAAACTCACACATCATGACCTGGAGAGTGAGGTCTTCCGGTGAGTAATTGAAATCCCTGACTGGTGAGTCCATAAGACGGTGCATGGGATCCGTATTCTCGTCTCCGGCGCCGAGAAGCACGTTTGTCATGTCAGCAGCCGATGCCGAAGGTGCCGGTGCGTCGGCGTCCCATTTGAAGTCATCGGCTGGGGCTGAGAGGACAGCAGCGGTCGTGTCAAAGTCGTCCGTCACCTTGAAGACGGGAATTCCCTTGCCTTCATTGTCGTACAACAGATACCTAAAAACCACTGTCAAACATGCTAAAAAAAACAGCGAGAGGGTTACCTATCAGGCTGCACGGGTTCCTGACGAGGAGTGTAGCTGACTTCGGTCGCAGCGGTGTCATACGTTCTAAAAAAAACTCAATTTCACCTGTCCATTCCAAAAAAAAAGTATAAAAACCCCTACTTTACGGTTCGAAGTGTGTGAAAGGATACGCGTTTGTTTCTGACCTCGCGAGAAACCGTCGTCTCATCGGCCACCTTCAAAATCTACAAAAAAAACTATTCCGTCAGGTGACAGGCCCCAACAGTGGTGAAAATGAACCAACCGATGATCGTCGAGGCCGCGGATTCTCAGACATTGGTGATAAGGATGACCGGAAACGCCGTGATAGGACTGGCCAGTTAGTTGTGGGTTGACAAATGAAAAAAGACGCCGCACACGCTTTCGCGATGCTTGAAGATGGACAACCCGCGCTTTTAGTTGTCTCGCAGCGAACTGCGCTTGCGCACAAATTTTTGCAAGTTGGATTATGTTTTCAACTGTTTTGAATTTCAAATCATGCCAATTATGTACTGCTTTTCGTAATTTTTGTATTAATGATCATCGGGGTACAGAACTTTCAGTGGTACATGTGTTATGCTCTGAAAAATGACGAATTTGAATATGCGCAATTATGAGGATCCTCAAAGTTTTGGTTATAAAATTGAGCACACTCTGAACCCCAATAAAGTCATACAATCTTTATTTGCTAATAAAAAAGATGTTAACCACCATAATAAATGTTTACAAGAATGTACAATTCAAAAAAACCGTTTCACAACGCGTTCTCGCAACTCCGTTTTTCGCTGTGAGATTTTTATATTGGTTATCGCAACAGAGAACGTATTGGTATACTATAGTTTTCCGATCTTTGCAAACGTTGTTTTCATTCTGCCCACTTTCTCGGTCGTTTGCGGTTTCTGTTATTCATCTTATTTTTATTTTCTAAAGTCTGATTTTTTTCCGATGGCGCTGTCCTCTGTCTTCTACGCTGAACTCTTCACGGCTACATTTGAGACCGGAGAAGTAGACCACCTTCGGCGTCTGGTATTCTCTTGTCCGCAGTTTACCTTCGCTTTCGACCAATACATGCGAGATGTCACCCTGAAGGTCGGCTCTTTTGGCATTTGTTTTTCGGTTAGTGTTTGTTTTTCTGTCTTTTGCCCTTCAATCAGGTTTTTACGATTTTTTAGCACGAAGGGTACCACGGTGCCGCAGAGTCCTTCTTCGATACGATCAGAGGCCTCAGGTTTTTCCGATGGATTTTTTTGTTTGCCAGAAAGATGGTTTTGTTGAAGACGCGGGATTGGGTTCAAAATACCTTCTGTGAAATACCATGGGATTGCCTGGCGAAGGTTCAACACGTCGGTATGAATGCTGAACGCTACAACGACCTCGATAGGCTTACGATCCGACCAATTGAGAGCGTCGATGTCGAGTTGACCGAAATTCACTTCATAAACGTGAGTAAACATTATTTTTGTAGGAATAAGGCCTAAAAAGTTGGAAATTATTTATTTTTTACGTTTTGGGGATAATTTTATTTTAGGCCTGATTTTTTTGTTTTGATTTGCAGGATCTCTTCAAAACGGCTTCATTTGACGCAAAGGAAGTTACGCTCAGCATTCTGCCAAAAAATTTGTTGGTATTCAATGAAGTACTTGAATCCACGCATTTTCGTCTGCAAAACACCCGAAAACTGACGCTGAACAGCTACTACGAAGAGGAATTCCGGTACAACTACTATACGTATTCCTCGTTCATCGACTACATCGACCAGCTGATGCGAGCGATGCGTTTGCTGCCGAGCATCGCTCCAAACGTCGAATGCATCGTCATGTGCATTGGATTTGATTGGACGGAGGTTTGTTTGTTTGCTTCTTGTTTTTTTATCGATTGTCCACGCTGCAAACTGTTTTCTAGGTGCAACCCAAAGATCTGTTTGCCGAAACGAAGCGACTCTACCAACTTGCTGCTGATCAGATGCTGAATACCCAAATTCTTCCGGATCACATTCAACTGAAGCTGGAGTACAACGGAACGCTGGAAGTCGAAATCCGCAGATGGGATAAAATTTTTGCAAATCCAATGTGGATATCAAAAGAGTTTCTCCTGACCCCAGACGACAACAAGCCATGCGAGCAAGACATCGGACTTCTCCTCGCAAATCGATACCAACGCCTGACTCAAAACAAAAATATCGTGTTCAACTATCGTTTTCACGATCTTCATGAATACAAACCAGACTGGGATGAAATGATCCCTTTTCAGTATTACGATTGATTGTTGGAATATTTTTTTGGCATGTGAATTTTTGAGAAATAAACAAATGCAAATTTATATGGCTTTTTGGCCCCGTTTTTTTTTAATTTTTTGGCGCGCATTGATCCAAAAAAGTTCAACAATTTTTATTCTTAAATTCGATTTGTAATTTTAAATTTGATTTTTTTTTGTTTTTCTGATCAATTTTTTTTATCAAAATTGCTCAAAAAAATTTCGGCTCAAAAATAAAACAAATTTTTTTTGCAACCGTTCTGGGAGCGTTTTTAAATTTAAAAAAAATTAGCTTTCCGGTTTCTTTATCAATTTTTAAAAATTTTAAAACAAATTGAAAAAAAAATGGAGCGGCGAAGAACTTTTTTTTTGGCAAGAATTTCAGCTGTGACACCGTTTCTCAATCTTATGCAGGGGACAATCATTCTTATTCACTATATTTTGGCTAACAGAATTCACACGCAAAAGTGTTTTGCTTCTTGTTCTCAGCCAGAACGAGGGGGATGCGAGCGATCTCATGATTGCGGTTTGTCTTGTCAAAAAATGGCGAGAACGCGCAAAGGTCGCTTTCACTTTCACTTTTTTTACCATCGGGTGCCGTTTGAAAAAAATGATTGGGTATCTTTTATCTTTTTTGGGCAGACGTCAGACACGATTTTCCGCAGCTAGCTCAATCAATTTGTTCTTTCGCCAAGAAACCGACTTTTTATGGGTGTGCTTCGGTTGTTGCTTGCTTTTGTGTTTTATTTATTTCGGTGGTCGTAGTCAAAAAAAACACGTGCTTTCTTTCCCTTTTTTTTGGTGCAAAATTGCAATACGCTGATAGATAACAATAGCATTCGTCACAGCGGGGACGTTCTTTTTTTTCCCGGGACTGACCTAGTCTGACTGATATGAGATTGAATCCCCGACTTTCTCACAATTTCTTCGGCCAACGAATTATTAAACGATGAACTGAACGATGTTAGCATACGTCCGTCTGGAAAACTTTAATCCCGAAAAAAAGATGCTACCATCACTGGCGTGCTGGTTGGTGATTACTATTTTGTTTACGGACTAACCACGCACACAGGTACCAGGTGTGAAGTGCCTCAGGTAACGCACCCCTCCTTCCACTGTAAAGCACTCCCTACTCCTTTTTTGGGTTCTCGGGATTTTTTTTTATCTCATTTATGGCCGTGAATTTTTGGTTTTTAAGAATGTTGAACGCAGGTAATGTATTTAAAATTTTATCGGTGACCAAGAACCTGAGACCACAATGAATCATCTTTCCATGCTTTTACCTTTTCACGAAAACAGACACATCAGGTCGACAAAATGAGATCAATCAATGTTAGTGCTTTTTGTGCGCTGCACGTATTTTTTACCTTTTTGTATCCAGGACCGTCCATAAGGCACATAAGGCTTTGTCCTCTCAATCTGTCATGTGTCCGGGTCCGGGTCCGGGGTTTGGCAGCAGCTTTTCTTCAAATGCATAAAACAACGCAACCGCCGACTTGTGACCTTTCGTGGGGTATATCGCGCTTTTGCCTTTGCCTCTACAGACAGGAACTATCCATCTGGCAGGTGATCTCCTCTCCCAGCCCAGCTTTTCAAAAACAAAAGTTCCCTTCCTTGACTTTGACTTTGGCTTTGGAAAACCGACGGCGGCGTTTTGCTTTTTATGCTACAACACCGACGCGTCGACTGTCACCACTGTGAGCGTGACACTCCCAGGTCGTGGACGGATCCAAGCCGGCCGGTTAGACGGCGTCTTGGCAACGAAGAATCGAGGGAGGCGGTCGCTGCCAGTGAGTAAGCAGTAGGCATACATATAAATACTCCTGGATAGGCTCATTTGCTCATTTCAAAGCTTTCTAATTCAGTCATTTTGGACGGTGCCTATCCCCAGTTGCGGTTGCTCGAGCGCACTTTGAAGGTGCTCTTGCAATCATTTTTTTTCTTTTCCCCATACAACATCTCCCTCATCGGCGTGCCGTGGCATGCAAATTTGGTTGTCGTGAATTTAACAAATCTCTGAATCTATCCTACGATCCTACATACTTATACCTGCCATTTCAGCCAAATTTTTTGAAATTTTGCATCACACCTGTTTTTTTCTTCTTCTGAATGATCAAAACCATGGCCAACACCCAAAGCGGTAACCACTTTGCCGAGATCGATGCCGTCCTGGACGTCTACCTGGAGAACTACGAAGGCATCCAGTTCCACGACTTTGAGAAGAACCTGTTCCGCCGCGCTCTCCATCAAGGCATAGATGTCGAAGCCGTTATCACGAATTTTCTCGCCAACAAGTGAGTTTTTAGCTTTTTTCTTTTCGCTGGTCGCATGTTTACATTTGCACGCGTACTTGTTTTTTTCATGCAGACCTGCACCTTTTTTTTTTATCTTCTCTCCAGTCAAAAAAATGAAAAAATAATTTCAGCCGCGACCTGGCCAAGACCCAAAAAAAAGTCTTCGGCACCGATCCCAAGCCCGGACGCCAGCAGCGTCGCCGCGGATTTGCCCTCTCTGCCGAATTCAAGTTCAAAGAAAACACCCCACCGGACGTCTCGTCTAACTACGCGTACCACAACGGTCACTGGGTCGAGACAATCGAATACCAGCTCGAGGATCACCCGATGAAGGTGGACTTCCACTACATGTCCCTCGATCGGGCCCTCGACGACCTCCAACTCGTCATCGATCACCACGTCGCGGCCCAGACCAAGAAAGCTGTCGAGATCGTCACCGGCCGGGGCATGCACTCGAAAGACTCAATCCCGGCGATCAACATGGCATTCAAGGAAGACCTCAGACGCCGCAATATCCCCTTCAAGCCGGGATCAAACGTCGCCGTGCTCCACGTCTGGTTCGTGAATTTCCGTCGATCGAATCGCCGCCGGTCTTCCTCCCGAAGTGATTCCGCCTACGCCAGTGACGATTAGGTCATCCTCGCACTGATCCCCGTGAATGTCTGTTTTTTATCACTCGAAAATGAACGAAACACAATGAATCGTTATATCCTGATCCCAAGGTTTTTATCCCGACAGCCCACTTTCATGTGTTTGATGTGTGCCATTGATTTCGTAATTGGGGGATCACTGAAGGCTCGGTGGGGGTGATGTTGTCGTCCATGTAAAAAAGCATTGTTGCTATTTACAAGGACGACTACATCATTATCGACCTTTGATCTCGAATATAAATTTATTACTCCAAAAGGTGTGATTTACGTTGCAGTGATTGCGTGCCCAGTATGATAAAAACATCGACGTCATACACACATTCAATGTTCTGCTCTGGCCAAACCACGTGTGATAAACTGCCATTATGATAGGTACGCCTCATCATGCTAAGTAAACACCACTGATAGGTATATATATGTCGGTGGCAGTATTCCGCTTTGACCAAACTTGTTCAATTCGACAATTTTCAGTGCTCTCTCTGCTCATGCTCTTTGAGTTCCTAAAATTTTCGCGCTCGCTCCGCTCGCGCTCTTTTATTCTCAGATCCCCTGCTCTTGCTCTGCTCACACTCGTGAGTCGACTCGACAGTCGAGCAGGAGCAAGCAATGAGCAAACATGGCTCACACATAAAAATGTGAATTTTGAGACACAAATTCAATCCCTCACTAAAAGAAAGACCGTATACTGCTTGGAGATACCCCCAACATCGTGTTTTTGGTTGAAAATACCAGTATTTTAATATATTTGTAACTAAACTTATAGTGAGCAGTGCTCACTATTAAAAAATTTCTCGCGCTCGCTCTGCTCGCGTTCTTTGAGCAATTCAATTTTGCCCGTTCGCTCTGCTTATGCTCATTGACCACTAGGGTTCGTTCAAATTTGTTCAAAATATGCCTCGGTTTTCGTTTTAAGATAAAAGGGACACCATTTTTTCTTCTTTTTCATAGGACTCGGGGGCAATTACGCCCGTCCCCGCCGACTTCTGCCCTCGTCGGGAGCAATTTCCCCCGCCCCCGACACTTCTGTCCCCGACTACCCCCGTCCCCGATACGGGGGTGGGGGGTTCGAACCCTATTGAGCACTCCAATTTTTTGCGCTCGCTCCGCTCGCGCTCGTGGGCTGAACAGGAGCGAGCAGTGAGCAGGAGCAATTTGGTGAGCATCGAACAACTCTGCGGAAAAGGCATCAATAAACGCCTAAAACTGCGTGTTTTCATCTGTAACGACTTTTTATTTTACAAAATCAAAAATTTGGCATCAAAAATCGCTATAAAAGTGTATTTTTTCAAAAAATTTTCATTGAAGAGTCGACTCCGAAGAGTCAAAGAGTCATTTTGTAAAAACCGTCTCTCGACCTTGACTCTCGACTCTCAGAGTCAGTGTCAGAGTCAAAGAGTCGACTCTGAGTCGGAGTCAGCGGAACATTGGTAACGACTAGGCGTCATTTGGTTGCAAAATCATTGAGTTTCATTTATTTTTGTTTGATACGCCAATAACACGCGCGATTTTTGAGTGAAAATGTCGCTTTATGGTATCCTAACAGTTTATATTTTAGACCTGCTTCGATTTGATGGCAAGTTCGATTCGGCATCAAAACATTCGTTTCTCTTTTGCAGCCAATTGTTTTCCTAATTCCACGGAAAACAAGTAAGTAAGAACGTACCGTTTTGAATCAAGAAAACGATACAAAACTAGTACAACTAAAAAAATTAAACAACGCAGAAATGTTTTAACATTAAAACAAGCTGCGTAGATCTAAAATTTTATTTTTACAGTAACATATTCAAATGCATTTATATTTCTGTTTCAGTCAGAAAACCACCAAGTCCGAGAATCGATCCAGTCAGCGATGTCACCGCGCAGAAAAAATCGAACCTTCGTTCCACTTTACCGCACGCTGTAAGTGATTTAACGTTCAATCGGCTAGTATTTATCCGATATTTGATTCAATCTGATATCAGAGTTTTAATTTAGTTTCTAATTTTTAGGCCCAGGCCCGAACCGGAAAGCCCGGGCTTGGGCCGGCCCGAAATTATCCATTCTGTTTTTTTTCAATTTTTTGGATACAAATTCTGTTTTTTAATTTGTATCCAAAAAATACACCGATCGTTGTATAAATTACTGGTTTTTACTCAAAAAAAAACATGTTTTTTATCCGTAGAGACTAAATTTTGTTAAAAATAACGAAAATACAGTTGATTTTCCTTATTTTTTACATTATTGATTAAATACCGGGCCAAAACGGCCATTTTCATGCCTGTTCATAACAAAAACTGATTTTATTTTCAGCACAACAGAATACCGCTGTCATGAACAACCTGCACGGAAAGTTCATGGAAAGCATTGACACCCAGATCAACTTACATCCGGGGAAAATAGACTTTCATTATATGAAAACTCAGGATGCAGTTGCAGCCTTTGATGTCGTCCAAAAATATCACGTGGAAAAAAAGACAAAAAATGCCGTCGAAATCGTAACCGGATGGGGCAACCATTCGAAAAACAACAAGTCGGAAATCAGATGCGAATTCATAAAAATGCTGAAACAGCGCCGCATCATTTATATAGAGGGAAAAAAGCGTCCTTCGCTTTACGTTTCGTTTAACGAGAAAAAGTTCAGTGCCTGTTTAATCTTATAACCATAATAATCAAGCTCTATCCATAAGCAGGTAGGAAGCTTACAGGTATCTAAAGAACGATGCTGATTATGGACTCTAATTATTTCTGGTGATAAACGCTTTACTAAACTATTTTTTAATTTTCGTTTCTGTTATAAATTAAAATAGCCGTTTTCTTTGTTGTTTTTTGGTACATCAATAATATTTATCATCATTATGTGATCGTTTCTTAGCCAGTGATTGGATTCGATTGAGTTCAAGCCGGAGTCCGTTTTTTTTCAAAAGTGAAAGACTGCAAACGACCAAAACATCCCCATAATGACTCCACGTGAATGTCTCTATTCATTTTATCAGTCGAA
>CAXAKE010000043.1:0-16856 GCA_963969345.1 Turbatrix aceti
TTGAGTGAGTAGTTGTGTGCATGACAGCGTTGTATAGTTCTAGATACCGTGAATAAAACATGGCAACCATGTTGGCAAAAAACAAGCGACTCGTATTTTTGTGCGCATCGTGAAAAAAAGTCAGGCTGAAACGAAGTTTTAAGACAATTAACGTATAGACAAATGTAGTCATGTATAAAACTTTGTAGTAGTACGGTTCTTGACAGCTTTTTGTTGTAACCAGAAAATCGTAAATATTGAAAAATTTCTATTTGTTCGACGCTAATTCAATTGGATCCATTTCTATTATTGTGCCATTCTAAAATACGCCTACACGTCTAAAGCATTCGTAATCAGATACTCTATTCAAAAAATTTATCAATAAGATTTACGGCAGAAAGAACACTATCAATTTGTATAAAAATTTTTTAAGTCTTGTCAATGTCGAATCTGTATTTAAGAGGCAGTCCACGACAGGATTTCGGACCGAGGACAAGGCTTTTTTACACTTTCAAATGTTTTGAGCCAGAATTGTTCCCCACCCCTAGGAAGGTCTAAAACCGCAATACACAGATTTTTAAAAAAATCGGAATCTGTAGTTTTGGCTTCTGGAAGGTTTTGACACAAGTTGATGCCATGCGCTGCGTTCATGAGTAAAAAAGCTGAAAATTTTTTTAGGGGGGTTTTTAGGGAAGGGGAACACGGTGTCGTAGTCAGATTTTTTTTATCGTTACGGTAAGTGCCAATTTTAGGCTTAATTGTTTGGTTTTTTGGCCACCACAGGTTGGGTATTTAGATGTGCCTACGATGATATATCCTATCTTCTTCCCCGTGTTTTTACGCCTCGAATGATGTATAACACAAAATTTTAAAAGTTGGATAAAGTTGTCATTTTTGACTATTTTTGACGCGCACTCGAGTAAAAAGCGCGCGCACCGTCTCTTTTTCGCCTCGCTGGTCGAAAAAGTGATGCGCGCGCACGTAACAGGAGTCAACTTTGAAAAATTGTCCTGAAGTCAGTTTTTGTTTTTATTGCTTGCGGTTACTTTGCTGGGTTTCGGCATGTCCCAAAGATTGTTTTATCCTATCTTGTGCTCTTTATTGCATAAGTTTCCGATCAGTTACGGCATTTGAAAGTTCATGTTTCTTTTGTTGCCTGCAGCACTGCTCAAAATTAACCGATAAAAAGGAAAAATGGCTGAAAACAATCTTTGGGACATGCCAAAACTACAGATTCCGATTTTTTTTAAAATCTGTGTGTTGCGGTTTTAGACCTTCCAAGGGGTGGGGAACAATTCTGGCTTAAAACATTTGAAAGTGTAAAAAAGCCTTGTCCTCGTTTCCCCCTTGTTCCTAAATCCTGTCGCGGACTGTCTCTTAACAACAAGTAGTGCCAGGTTAAAAATAGTAAACAGAGCATTTAGATAAATCATTATTTGATTTTTGAAGATTTCTTTGAATTCGATTCGAACAACGCTTTGTCAATTAAATCAAAAATCAATGGTAAGGGCTTGTCCAGAAATTACGTCATCGCAAAATCGGTGATTTTTTACCCCCTTCCCCCTCTGTCATCGGTCGTCATTGCAAGGTGGGGCACCCCGGACCCCCCCCCCTAAATGACGTCATTTTGAAAAAACAATTTGTCATTTTTTAGTGTTTTTTTTGCAAGTTTTGGTTTATCAATTTTGCTAAAAACTACTTTCGAAAACTAATGCCCAAATTATTGTGTAGTTATTATGTTTTTTTAAGAAGCCTGTTCGGAGTCGGTCATATTTAAAAGAATGAACGGCAATAACATAATTATATTGGAACAAGAACAGTCAGTTTTCAGCGCATTTTGACAAAAAAAAACTGAAATTTAGAAAATTCGTAAGCCAATTCTTGAAATTTTTTAATGACGTCATTTTGAGCAGTACCACCCTCCCCCCTCCATCATTTTCCGTCATTTTTGGACTGACCCCCTCCCCCCCTCTTGCAATGGCGTAATTTCTGGACAAGCCCTAAACGTGCGTGCAGTGAACACTACATGACACATAATTTTTTTGAGATTCCAAAAGAGATAGTTAACTGCCCATACTTTAGTCTAATTTTAAAAAAGTCAATGAACTTCACCTGCACACAGGTACCACAATCCTTAAGATAATCCAGTAAATCGTGTAAATATTTGATTTTTGAAGCAATTTGAAAATTTGACGTCGAAAATTTAAAATCATTGCTGCAGAATCCGGCATTTAAAAAAACTAATAATTGCTCTTTCAATGTAATGTGTGTCTTCATTTTTAAAACGTAGTTTATTGTCTTAAACGAGATTGATAATTTGCCAGATGTTCAAAATTCCATTTTTGATTGTTGACAGCAATTACAGTTGTTTGACCTTCTGAAGTTGTGCTGTTTTTTAATTCTAGACGGTTCCATTCTGGTAAAAAGAAATCATAATCATATATATCGGCAGCTTTGTCTCTGTTTCGAGACACCTGTCCGTTGTAAAAAATGGGTTTGTCGTGATCCATGAGATAAGCAATCCACCACGCATACGTTGATCCGGAGGCCGTAATGACAAATGCATTGCAGTACTGAGTAGCAAAGTACATTTCGGCGCCTTCATTTGTCATATTCATGACATGAATTCGGTCAAACATGGGGTCGCCTGCAGAGTTTGCAATGTCCTTAGCAAACGGTTTGTCATCGGTGAAGAAGAGCAAGTCCAACGTCTGGTTGAAGTATCCAGTTAGAAATTTTAACACCGGGTTTACAAAAGCTGCTTCTGTTTGCATGTATCGATGATTCTTAAAATCGGTTCTTCTAAAGTGCATGCACAATTTTAGCGAGTCTGTTGACAAGTTCAGCTTTGATGCATAATCTGTTGCCATTGATTTTAGTTCGTCAGAAAAATTAAAAAGTTGTAAGACTTCACTTCGAAGATGATGAAAATATTTATATGACTGGAGGCATCCGGCCGCAAGGTGCAAATACGTAATATTGGTGGCGTGAATGCTGAAAAAATTAAAACTAAATTTTGATTTTCCAAGTTTGTTAGTATGTATTTTTAAACTTGAAATTCAACATACTTGTAAGGATTATCGTAGTGTTGATCAATCCACCCAAAGCTGATAATTCTTTGCTTTTTTGCGTCTACTTTTTCCTATAACATTAAATTAAATCGTAAAATGCAAACAAAAGTTATTACAACGTATGTTATTCGGCCTTTCATAGCTGGAAAATAATTTTCAATTTTTTCAATTTTTTTGCCACAGTTTTTGCGATTACCGGAGTAAGTCTGCCTGTCAAGCAGTTTTCCAATGCCGTACAGCGATGCTTGCCGAAACATCTGCAAATTTAGCAAAATTTAATGTTCTCTAACTTTGGTCAACCTACCAAGTTGCCCAATCCACTGCATCCCAAGTAGTCGCTTGAAATATACTTTACATTTTGATTGTTGTGCGATAGGTTGACAGTTTGTCTCGTTCCAGTGTTCTTGATATCAATAACATTTGTAATAGGAAGCTGTTCTCTGATTATTTCGTGCTGAGAACATGCCATCAAGCAAAAAATAAGAATTACACTAACAGAACAAAAAGCAATAAAAACAAAGTTTTTAGACCGAACGCAGCCGACGAATGACATGTTTGATGCTGAAATATATTATAATTACTATAGTTTTTAATACTCATTTAAAATTGAACATTTTTTGTTCCACGTCGATGTATATGAAACAAGCAAATTAAAAATTAGTTACACTTATAATTCGTGCGATAACATAACTGCAGCGGATAGCCAAATTTGCATAGTCTTCCCTTTGTATGTATATAAGACGTGTGAATATCAATAAACTCATTCCCTCTTATATCTCGGACTCAACATTGGTGACGAGAGTAAACGCTCTTCCGCTAGATGACTGACCCCGCCGATACCGCCGCCGCCGCCGCGACCGCCGCGTCTGCCGCCGCTGCTTCGGCAGCGGACGCGCAGAACCGCATCGACGCCCAGGAGAAGCTCATCGCAGACCTCCAGAAGCAGCTTCAGCAATTGGGGCAGCGGACGGCCGCCGCCGCCCCCGCTTCGAGGCCGCCCATGACAATTCCCCCGGCACCCTTACCAGGGGCAGCGTCATGGACAAGCTGGATATACACCTTTGAGCTCCAACTGAAAACAAGACAAATCTCCGACGACATCGAGCGCGGCGAACTCCTCGTACAGGCACTCGACGTAGGTACACTAAAAGACGTTTTGGGCTGGTTTGCCCCGGAAGATCCTGCCAAGAAGGGCTTCATAGCAATCAAGGCAGCGTGCGAAGAACACCTCGGCTACGGTAAACCGACCATGGCTTCGAGAGCTAACTTCTTCGACCTGCGCCGCCGGCAGGACCAGTCTCGTCGAATGGATCAACACGCTCACGGGAGAAGCATGGCGCAACAGCGGCTGGGCTGAATTCCTCAGCAAAAACGACTGGCGGACAGTAGCGGACGCAATCTGCCTCCTAGTGGGTAGTCTCGGCGACGCAACCGACAAAGAATTCTACCACCACCTGCGAGTTACTCGAGAAAAAGCCCCATCACGGGCCGATCTGCTGGCTGAGGCAGTGCGCTGGCAGCAAAGCCAGGAGACGCGCCGCACTACCTCGTCAGCCACCACGATCGCAGCACTGGACCGCATGCCGAAGAACAAGAAGAAGTGTACTTTCTGCAACAAGAAGGGACACACTGTCGACGAATGCCTCACCAAACGGGGCGTCCGATGCCACAAATGCCAGAAATTAGGGCATGAGAAGTCGAAGTGCCGTTCTAGGGAATCCGGCAACAAAAGCGGCTCCAAACAGCGTCAGGGCAAGCAAAACGAGGTCTCCGGCCTGATAGAAGGCGACGACTCCGACGATTCTGCCGTGCTCCAGATCTTTGCTCACCAGGCAAAGCCAGGCACAGCTCAACCAAAGAAACCGTCTCCGTCAAGACACGCAACGTTCAAAATCAACGGCCACAATGTCCGGCTAATGATCGACACCGGAGCCGTCCGCTCCATCATCTCACAGCGGCTGTGGGAAGACATCGGCAGTCCCCCCCTCCGCGCATCGACATGGAAACTTTCCGCTGCGACCGGACACCCGCTTGACGTCAAGGGCATCCTAGTCGCAGACATCGAACTGCAGAACAAGCGGACAACAGCCGAGCTCCTGGTGGCCAGTAACGTGTTTTCAGACCTTTTAGGGCGAGACCTCATAGACCAGCTCAACATATACATGGGCCCCCTCTACGAAGAAGGTTTGCTTGCCCCAATCAAGGAAGCGGTACCCCAGCAACCGCAGTCGTCAGCAGTTCTCCAGCGACTCACCAGCATCCTGGAAAAACACGACGAAGTCTTCAAGGAGGAGCTGGGCAGCTGTAAGCTGGTCGTCAACCTTAAACTCAAAGACAACGCTCGCCCCAAGTTTTTTCGTCCAAGAGCTCGTGCGATAACAGAAAGACTAATTCCATTCTACTGTAATTCGGGGATTTTAATGAAGATTATTTTTCCTTCGCTCGAAGTTCTTTTATCTGGATTGATTCTCATACTCATGTTGTGCGAGACGCAGAGAAAGCATGCCAGTGTTTGTTTTACGCGCTTTTTGTGATAAGATAAGATTGCTTGCATCGTATGCGACAAATAGGAATAAAATTTTTCTTTGATTCCGCTTTGCATAGTACAAATTGACAAAAACTGTGCGCTTCAATAATAAACAACGAAAACTTTTGGTGCTTTTGCTGATGGCTCTAAAAACTACTGTTGCGACATCAATGGATAAAAAATCTGTAATCAACATTGATGCTACAGATTTTTTTATCGTTAAATATTGTACTTCCGATTCTGAACAAGTTTTCAGGATAAAAACAGCATTTTTGATACCAATTTTTTAACGTGTCATTGGGATTCAGTTTACAGTCTTTTTTTGTGTTTTTTTTTATAATTTGATGCAAAAAACATATCTACAAATTCAGATTAGTGATGCCACCGAACTCTTCTTGTGTGACCATAATTTCACAATACATTAGTTGGAAAACGTAAGTTTATATATTTTTGTTATGGTTTTAACCCCAGGTTAATTATAGAATATGCGTTCTTTGGGTAGTTCTTATAACGCTGCACATTCTTGTCGCCACTGAAAAGCATGCAACGCAAACAGCTCCACTGGAATATGAAATTAAGGTTTCACCTGTATATCTCCCAAAGCAACATCTTGCAAACGACACAGAAAAAAATAAAACGCACGGCATTGGTGCAATTTTTCAAGCGTACTCACCGCCGCCACGATATAATAAAACCCTAAATCGTTCTGTACTGTCTCTTAAAGATGCTGCGATTGTCAGTTGTATATCATACAACCATATGGCCGAATCTCTGTAAGCCATGTTTTGTTAAATTTGGCATTTAAAACAATAATCAATAATTTATTACAGGTACTCATGTGTAAGCAAACTACAGCACAATGAGCTAAAAAATACACCTTTCTATGTCTACATTGCAAATGACATTACGTCAGAAATGACAAAAGTTTACAAAGACTTCTGCAAAGGCGTAATTATCAAAAAATACTCAACACTTGTAAAAAACCTACCAGAAAGTTTTGCAGAATTTAAGAATAGCTACAAATTTAAGATACTGGTAACAATGGAAGTCCTCAAACTGCATCCGGTTGTTTTATACGCAGATGCTTCGGTTCGGTTCAGAAATCAGAAAGATAAAAATGCATTAAACACGTTTGTAAAACACGTTTTGAACACCTCCACTGTTGATATGGCACTCATTGGCTCCCCTACTCACAATATGTATTCCACTGTGGACGCCAGAATGTATCCTTTTTTTCCGGAAGTTGAGCCGCAGACAGTAAGTAAACTTTTTAATCTCGACACAAAATATTGGATTCTTTATATCTAGATGAAAAATGTTTCACAGTATCCGGCGACTTGTGGTCTCTTTTTTGGTACTTCTCGAGGATGGCAAACGGTCTTGCGCACTTTTAAGTGTGCATTAGAACCTAATTGCATGGCTCCACCAAACGCAACGTCTCATGGCTGTGATATGAAAAAAATATTTTCTGAACCTGGAAAATATTCTGGTTGTCATCGATTTGACCAAGCTGCACTAAATCTTGTAGGATACGTCGAATCGCATAACAACGTTCGAAGTTATGGATATAAAACAAATTTGATACAGTTTAATAAGAGTCCGGGTTTTTAAATTTTGCTGTGATAATAAAAATTAACAAGTGGCAATCACTTTTGCAACATTGAGAGCAAGCAAAAGATTTCGATTACAATTTATATTTTGCTATCGTGGCCAAATCGAATCAAGTCATTTATACATACACTACGTGGACGACATCATTTGTGTCTCCTAACATCTGGTCTAATGATAACTAACAACTAACAAGGAAAGTGTTAGGCAGCATTTTGGAAATTCTTTACGAAATTTTGCCAAAAAGTTGCTTTTACTATGAAAAGTTTGTACCGTAAAATTCACATGCCTGAGCTCAGGCATGTACTCTTTGGACAATGCAAAATTAGAATGAATTTACGAGCGTTAGTGTCTTGACTTTGAGGTGTCATTTTGCAATTAATTTTTAATTTTTAATGGCAACCTTGGTAACGATGGGATTCGGTATGTCCTGAATTTTCAAACAAGCTATTGCCGACAAACAAATATTAATTTTAAGCCAAGTTTTGGGGCTCTAATGCAAACGTTCTTCAAATGCCTGAAAAAACAGTACCAGATATGATAGCGACAATGGTTTTTGTTGTATCCGCGGCGTAAGGCAAAAGAGGAAGACAAAGAAGTGTTGCAACCCGCGCTCCGACCTTTGGCGCGAGGGGCCAGCCGCGTGAGCTAGCAAGTCGTTAGACAAAGGACTTGCGCCCGCGGACGCGATCAACACCTTGTTCCCTCTCTTTGTCCATCTCCCTGCCACAGTATCCGGGAGCAAACAACGCCCCATTAGCATTTTTATATAAGAGCCTAAGACACGGGGTTTCACTAACCACTGTCTAGGGCCGAGTCCCCCGGTTGCTTGTTGTAATTTGTGTGATTTCTCATCGAGCAGTGCATAAAGCCAGCAGTCCTCTACGGCTGCGAAACCTGGGCACTCACCGACGCCGGAATCGAAACCCTCCAGCGGGGAAAACGTCGCCTCGAACGTGCTATCTTAGAGGTGCGTTTGAGCGACAAAGTCCCATCCGAATCCATCCGGAAGCGCACCAAGCTCAAAGACTGGAACGAATCCGCCCGCCGCCGCAAGCAGAAATACGCCAAATCGCTCGCGACGACCGACGACGACAACTGGGCAGTCCGACTGTCAGACTGGCGCCCCACAGAAGACTACGTGGAAGCCAAGCGACCGCTAGGACGACCACGCATGCGCTGGACCGACGACCTCGCCATCGCCTACAACGCTTCTACCAAGGACTTCGATTTCAGACGGATTGTTTTTCTTTGATGACCCCTCTTCGTACGACCCCACTGATTTGTATAATCCCGTGTGTACGAGTAAGAGATAAATTGATTGATTGATTGATTACTGAATAAATTTGATTGTTGTATTGTGATATTTATTGTGATTGTTGGTATTGTTGTTAGATGAGTTAAGTAGGGAGCCTTAGAGAGGAACCGGGTACACATTAGGGTTCCCACCCCCCCTCGTTTAAATTGCGGGGGGGGGGATATACGGGGGGGAAATCTTCACGGGGAGTAGAACGGGGAATTTCACGGGGGAGAAACCGTTGCGGGGGGGGATACGGGGGATTACGGGGGTTACGGGGGAGGTAGTTTTCCAAAAACAGTTAGATGCCCACGCGCGCTGCGCATTGCACGCATGTTGCGCTGTTTTTTGTTTTCAAAATCCGTGTTCAAGTTTATCCCGGAGTAAAATTTGTCAATGGAGGGATATAAGTTCACGGGGAGGAGATGTTCACGGGGAGTAGAACGGGGAATTTCACGGGGGAGAAACCGTTGCGGGGGGGGAATACGGGGGGCTCCCCGCGGGGAGCTCCCCGGGGACCCCGCGGGGAACGGGGGGGGACGGGAACCCTAGTACACATTAGTTTTGATTGCTCAAAATGACGTCATTAAAAAATTTCAAGAATTGGCTTACGAATTTTCTAAATTTCAGTTTTTTTTTGTCAAAATGCGCTGAAAACTGACTGTTCTTGTTCCAATATAATTATGTTATTGCCGTTCATTCTTTTAAATATGACCGACTCCGAACAGGCTTCTTAAAAAAACATAATAACTACACAATAATTTCGGCATATAGTTTTCGAAAGTAGTTTTTAGCAAAATTGATAAACCAAAACTTGCAAAAAAAACACTAAAAAATGACAATTTTTTTTTCAAAATGACGTCATTTAGGGGGGGGGGTCCGGGGTGCCCCACCTTGCAATGACGACCGATGACAGAGGGGGAAGGGGGTAAAAAATCACCGATTTTGCGATGACGTAATTTCTGGACAAGCCCTAAAATAAGGTGAAGGCGCATGCTGTGCGATTCCGGACTACAACGAAATACAAGTGCACGCATGCGTTTCAAAAAAATTCATTTTGATACAAAGTCTTGTTTTCTGGTTGTAGACATGTTGAAGCTCGAATGCTAGTGAGGGTGTGTCACTTTTAATACAGTCACGCGTTACGCTCAAAGGGGCCAAAAATTTTATTTCAGTGTATTTTTACGGTTATCTTTGGTGTAGACACAAAGTGTGTGATAGCTTTATTAAGCGAGTAAACTGCTTCGATGAGGTTACCATTTCGCAGAGCGCTTCACTTTATTTCATCTCCGATCTGCAAATGTTTGTTATTGTTTGCCACAGGATTTGCAGTCTTAGCGGAAGTTATCTGGCTCAGCAGTGTGTCGTCATCAGTTGTACAATTAGATATTAACCCCCAGCTCGGCCAATGGTATCCTAATAACTCTGATCGATTTTTGACGGCACGGACACGAAAACCCGGGGGATTGGGAAATGTACTCTTTCGGTATGCATCGCTCTACGGCCTTGCTCGTGCTTCAGGTAGGGTTGCGTATGTAGGGCAGTATGCTAAATCCGAGTTACCTGCCTTTCTGGAAGCATGTCAAGCTTTTCCGCGCCTCAAAGATGCTATCAAAGTTATTGGACTCCCAAACGCAACAGACGTCGACTTTGGAAAAGATTTTTCCAGTGACAAGCCTTCAAAAAAATTTTATTCTTCACCAACAGCAAAATTGTAAATAGGTTTAAAGAAATGCTATAAACATAATGGTTGACAATTTTCGGGCTCGCACGTTATAATGAATCCCACTTGGCGCTAAAAGTCACATTCCTTCAAATCTACGACTTCTTTAAAGACTACGCGCAGGAAATCAGAGAAATGCTGGAATGCTCATCGGCCGAACAGGCCGCGGCAAAAACCAAAGCTCTAGCGTTGAACGCTTCTTCTCCTGGCCGTCACAACCTTTGCGTCTACACCAGAAGAGGTGACTTCATAAAGGGACACTACCAACTGGAATCAAGGAAAGAGTTTACTGAGATGGCTACAAACTACGCTTTGGAGAAAGAGCAGGTATATTTGCGTTCTGTTATTCGTTTGCTTGAACTGTTCGTTTTTTTATATTTAGGCAAAAAAGGGACAGAAAATTGATCTTGTTCTTCTTGGGACCGACACCAAATTTTTACAGTCGCTTAAGTTTAACCAAACAGCAATAAGTTCGCTGACTGTTGCCTCCCCTTCAAACACATCCGCGACAACAGACCTGTGTTTTGGCATTCACTACTGCGCCGCCATGGTGGCGACTTCGTCCGGGAGTACGTACTCTTGGTTTATGGCGTTCTTACTTAAATCTAGAGGCACCGTATTATTTCACCATTACTCAGTGGTTAGTTATCATTAGACCAGATGTTAGGAGGCACAAGAGGCACCGTATATTGCAACGCAAATATTAGCAAAGCATTCTTTACAGAAAGGCATGCCCATGATTTTGAATTTCTGCCTTCGGAATGGGTAAGACTGCTATACAATCCAGATAATCGCAGCATTGAACAAACAACAAAGTGGTGGTATCAACGAGTCGGTTACACCCGTAATCAAGATAATTCATTTACGCTTAATTAACGTTTTTCAATAAAAATAATTGCAATTTTTAGCTAATCCATGAATTTGACATTTTTTTCAGGCACAAAAATGCAAAGAATGAGTTTTTTAACTTTATGAGCATCTGTGTTTCGCACGTTGCGTGATCGCTTAAAAAAACTGAATACTGTTTTTGAAAATTCCATTTATTTACAAACTGAGGTGAACATTTTAACAGTAAAAAATACACAACAAATTACCGTTATATGTACTCGTTTTTTTTCAAAAAAACAGTAGCTTGATTTTTTTATGATTTTTTTGTGGTAGTTGGAATCGAAACCGGAGCTGAAGGTAGAAAATTTGGGTACACGAACCGGAACCAGAACTTTGCAAATCGCTATTTTCAACTTTTAACCGATTTCTAACATAAGCGTTTTTTTTCAGTTATGGAGCTCATTTTTGGCGTAGTTTGACCGGATTTTTAAAATCCGGGTACCACAACCGGAACCGATAATATTTTTCGGGTGCCCAAAACCGACTCTGCAAAATTTTTCCTGGGTACCCAAAAACACTGCCCGTAATACACAACGAATTACCGTAATACTCGTTATACTGTTTTTTTTCAAAAAACAGTAGCTTGATAACTTTTTATTGCTTTGCTGAACGCATACGAAAGGTATTGGACGACGAAAAATACGCCACGACTAATACCGGAAACACCAAAATATGTACAGTGTTATTGATAAGTTTTTCATGCTCATTTTTATCAATCAGAGCGGAAAGCTTTTTTAACACCTGCGTATAAAGTTGAAATGTACATACTACGATTGCATTTTTGTGTGATAACGCTAGAAAGCGTTCCAAGTATATTCCACATTTTTTACTGCACCGGATTCTACAGTACAAGCATATTTTGACAAGATTTGACTTAGAAATTCAATCAGAGCCCGTTTTTTTGGAGGTTTTTTGAAGGGGTTTTCCGAGAAAAGATCAACAACTTTCTTCTTCAAATATTTAATTTCGTCTGCCATGAGAATGAAGTCGGTTGTCAAAATTGTGCCCTACTACTAAAAATTGAGGATAAAAAACCGTTATTTTTGGTACTATACAGATATCCTTGTTGGCGTAAGGTTACTTAACAGAGATGGCAGATCAGATCACGTTTCGGATCAGATCAGCTCATAGATCAGATCAGATCAGGTCAGATCACAGATAATCCAGATCAGATCACTCGGAATTCAGATCAGATCACAGATAAAATAGATCAGATCACGTGGAATTCAGATCAGATCACAGATAATCCAGATCAGATCACAGATAATTCAGATCAGATCACTAGAAATCTAAAATTTTACAACTTCAAACACGTTCGCATTGCTTGTTTTTTGAAGAATACGATAGTTCTCAACAAAAAAAATTTATATTTAACTTTTCGCGTCGAAACCAGTGTTCTCGGGAACTTGAACCCTAAATTCCGAGATTTTGGGCTGGGTCGAGTCAGATCAGATCAGATCAGATCGCAGATAATCCAGATCAGATCATGAGCAAATGATCTGATCTGCCATCTCTGTTACTTAATACTTATTTCGTACTTATTGGTACTTAGTACTACTTCTTTGTCGCTTTTTAAGTCACCTAAATTTTTTAGCTTATCGATACTTTTTTATGATAGAAAAACTCATAATCCGTGCTTTTGATAAGTAACGCTTTTTTTGCAAAAAGCACATAACTTGTGTTGCCACTCGATTTATTATGCTGACAAAATTTTCCCTAAAAAATAAAATTATTGAAATTTTTTATTGATGTGTTACAGCATTTTTTGTAACAGCAGCAGACCACATTACAATTTTTGGACCCGTAAATAGTTTTCAGTAATACTATATATTTATTAACATAGTTTTAAACGCAGATTTAAAAAGCTACTGTGTCCGTCCATTTTTGTGCAAAAACCAGACACTTTCTCACAATGAGATCTACACTGTTCACCTTTGGAATATTTTTTGCATCTATTTACTTACTTGTGTGCATAGTTTCTAACTTTGCAAATGACTCAAAAAGCGAGGGGTTTTACGATATTTACCGTGGAAAAGGTGAGACAACTTTTAAATTGTATATTTTTCAAATAAATAAACATACATATTTTTACAGTATTCGTTAATAATAGTTTCACCAGTACAATTCTGCATTCCCAAATTGCCAATAAAACAAAGCTCCTATTTGACTACTGCAAACTCCCAAAACTCGATCCGTGGGATCCTCAACTTGACAAGTATTTAGATCCTAATAAAAATCCAAACAAGGAGTGCAAACCGTCGTTTAAAAAACTTACAACAATAATCAACAACACGATCAACGATCAGGAAATGAAAATTGACTATCGTATTCCTGCTCATACAGATGCCTATTACCGATCAACGATCAGGAAATGAAAATTGCTAACGCGATTGAACTGTTAAATAATACAAAACCTTTATGCGACATTATACAGGTTGCTTGCAACAACAGTTTTGACAATTCAACATACAAATTTGTGCACAAGCTTATTTTTCGAAACGAGTAAACATTTTTCGAAAATTTTTACAAAAATTACTGATTTACGTTTGCGATATTCATTTTAGAAGCCAACTGCCTCCAGCGCCGTCAGCAAACCTTCCAAACATTCACATAATTGTAATTGACTCAATCTCAAAATCACACTTCGAACGAACAATGGTTCGAACAAAAGCATTTCTCCGCAACAATTTGCAGTCTCAATCCATGAATTATCTAAACAAAATTGGCGAAAATAGTCGTCCGAATGGATATGCTTTTCTTCTTGGAAAAGCGATTCGAAAAATTGAGGCTTCTCCTTTTTCCGTGGGATATGAAAGCGATTACGTCAAAGATGCATGTCGCCAGCACCTGGATAACGATCAATTTATTGGATATCGTTACAAAGATGCCGGCTACGTTACAATGTTATCCGAAGACTGGACCAAAATTGTATTTGCGTGGCCAAACTGCGCGAGTTTTGCAAAATCACCTGTACACCATCTTATAAGACCGTTCCAACTCTTTACAAATAAGCATCCCGAATACAGCAAAAATGTTTACAGTAAACAATGCACGGAAGCTGTTTCACATTTACTTGATTATCAACAAAAATTTATTGACACTTATTCCGATCGTCCGGTTTTTTCGTTATCTTGGTACACATACGTCGCACACGACGATACAAACGGTATTTACCACACCGATGAATACTTTTATAGATTTCTACAAAAAAATGAACGTCATTTTCAAAATAGTTATCTGTTTTTTATGGGAGATCACGGAATGCGATTTGGCAACATTCGTAAAACAAACGTTGGCGAAGTTGAAGACAAGAATCCGTTTTTATGGATTTCTGTGCCTGAAAATAAAAGAACTGATGAGCTTATGGATCACCTGAGAGTAAATTCTAGAAAGCTGATATCGCACTATGATCTTTATGCCACATTGGTAAAACTTGTTGACGACGTGAGTTGTCTTCTCAACTTTTTATCTCGCACAAAAAAAATATATTTTTACTTGACTGGAAAATATCGCCTCTTTTCAGCCGATTAACGCCTCGACGCCACACCCTGTGATTCACGGTGAAAGCCTTTTTGGTACTTTGACCGAGCCGCGTACGTGCGACAGACTGCGGATACCCTTTGAATACTGCATGTGTGATTTCAAGAAAACCAAATTGCCGCATAACAAGGTTTTAGCCGTTAAAATGGCAGCCTCCTGCGTCGAACAAATGAATACAATACTAAATGAAGGCCATCTCACAAGCAGTCTTTGTTCAAATCTTGTCCTCGATGTCAAAGAAGGTGTGGATGGGTACCAGTTTCGTGAAAATGGCAATCAAACGGTGTACCTAATCAAGTGGAAAACCACGCCAGGAAATGGTGCATTTGAAGCTTTCGTTCTCAATGATTCGTCCACTGGAAAGTTCACCATTGTGTCAAAAAAGTTTTCCAGAAGCAATGCATACGGAGATCAGGCAAAGTGTGTGAAAGGCACTCCATGGGAATCTTATTGCTATTGTAAAAGTTTATTGAAAGGTAAAACATGTTGACAGTTTTTTGTTACTTTACTTTATTTTTTTTTATTATTTTATTATAAATACATAATAATAAAATACTGAATACTGATCAGGGTTTTCACTATCGGATCATCATTTCATTTTTTTATTTCACAACATTTTTTTGTATTATTTTTGTGTTGCATTGGGTTTATGTGAAAAATGACTGCAAATGTAGTGGTTAGCATACAAAAAACTTCAACAAAATGCTACACAAAACAAAGTAATGATAAGAAAGCCACAAGCTATTTGATGCAGTGCGGACAGTTTTAACTGAAACCAAGGATGCGTTCTAAATAGTTACAAAAATCACCCCATCCTCCTGTTGGAAATTATCAAAATCGGCAACATCAAAAAGTTATTCATGGCAAACGCGTTTGCCATTTGTGTACCCACGCGTTATCTGGTTAGTGTCGTTGGGGTCAATAAGCACTCCGGCAATCGATTTACTTCCATGTAGCTTGTAATATTTAGCTTGTAAACAACTCAAAGAACATGTTTTATTTGTTTTTTTGTGCACTGACAACGTTATTACTACTACTGATTGAATTTGATTGTGTTTGTTTGTTTTCCGTTTTTATTTTTATTCTTCCTGCAAAAACACGGACACCTGATGATTTTTTTGTATTTTTTTATAAAGTGACCTTTGTATTTAAATTTGTTATTTTACATTTATACGTGGCACAAAATTGACCTACAACAGCACTACTTTACTATGAGAGTGAAGAAGAAGTTCTTAAGGCCCGAAAGTGATACGGTATACTACATACATACGGCAGACCTGAGGTGAATGGGTTTAAAAAGTTTGCAAAGATCGATGATCAACGGCGTTTTGACAGAGTATCAAGTCCCAAGAAACGCAGTCTAGTATTGCGGTAGAAAATCATTGTGAGATCCTCCAGATTTAGAGAATGCCGACAACGACACATTTGAAGCATTATCTGTACGTCATCGGGTCACAATGAAGCACAATATTCAAAATCGTCAAACGCTTTTTTTTACACCTGCGTATTCAATCAACATTCTCACTCGTTCGCAATAGCTTTCTACAAATATTGAGTCGAGTCGATATGTTTTAGATACAGATGAAATTGGCAATAATGTGTAAACGGGACAGATCAAGTACATGTACAGAAGACCAATTTTTTTACACTGAATTCATCGATATGGAGAGTCAGCTTGTTGTCCGATTTGTGGTTTTTCAGCAATGCTGAGGGCTTGCTCCACGTAGGCATCAACGGCTCGGTTTGTCAGAGTCGAGGCGATCGTATGCCAATAAGATATACTATATTACACAAAATGTTTATGCCATTTTTCTTTTGTTTACGTTTCATGAGCTAGCTATCAGGCAGGGTCTAGCTATTGTAGTTAGAGTATGTAGTAGTACATCAGCGGTTGTTTTTAACCGCACGCTGATCATTCCGTGCTTTCAGAGTATACAAAACACATCACACGCGCTTTCTTGACCGCTTTCTTTTTTTTTGATACGAATCGCTTCAGCTAACGTGAAAATCATCCAACCAACAAAAAGAATTCCAAAAGCCTTAAGGATATAAATATGTATGTAGGTGGAAGCAAATTCTTTTCATATCGTAGGAATCAATGGAATTTCTATCATTTCTAACCATATTTATCCACCTGTTTTGACAGTTACTTGTGCATAACGTCTAGAATTTGTGCAATGACGTGTTACAAATATTATTTTTAGTTTCAAATGATTTTATGTC
>CAXAKE010000045.1:0-17901 GCA_963969345.1 Turbatrix aceti
TCAAGTGTGTGTACATGTACGCTTCGCTCCTCTCCGCGCGCCGTGCTCGACAGCTGCTGCCCGCGCGCGCGGGATCGCCAGCCGAGTCGGCATCCATCCATCCATCGGCAGGGTCAGCAAACTAAACCACCCCTCCGTAAAGTGAAATAAAAAAAAACCAACCAACGAACCTGGCAAGTAAGTAGCACGGAAGAAAAGGCGCCAAAACAGAGATCCGTGGCTGCTTGCTGGGCTTTTCCCGCCACTTTGCATCAACGCTTCAATGCCGATTTGACCAGGTTTTGCAGGTCTCGAACGAACATCCAAGCAAGCAAGGAAGACATTTTTAGGTAAACAAAGAAGCATCGAAAAGTGCAGTTTTGAGCGAAAAAGACAGAAAACTGATCGCAGTGAAAAAAGCGTTGCGAGATACGGATATTACTTTTTTTTACGGTGGAAAAACGTTACTCAAGTAAGTTTTTGAGAACGAAAAAATATTACTCGAAGTAACATTCTTTGATGAAAAAGTATTACTTTTTGTTTCGTATCCTAAAACGAAACTTTTTTTGCGCCCCATTCAACCCATCATCATCAGTCTAAATAGTTTTCAGAAGTGCTTTTTATGGTGCCGCTAGTAGAAGCACAACTTATCGCAAAGGAATCATCGTGAAATCAATTCAAACGGTACAGTATCTATACATGAGGATCGTTTGGACGAACGAGGACCCGATCTCTCTCAAGATCGATCCCCCAGCAGGTGTCTGTGTGTGGACGGGGAAGGAAGGGGTTATACAACAATTGTGTAGGGAGGTAGATCAAGCAGGGGGATTCAAAAAGATTCGCATTCAAAAATTAACAAACATAATTAAGGAACAAAAAAATGAATATTGATTAAAAAAAAGAAAAGTTTACTTGGATGCCTTCGCGGCCTTCTTGGGTGCAGCGGCTTTCTTCGGGGCAGCGGCCTTCTTGGGCTTGGGGGCAGCCTTCGCCTTGGCAGCAGCGGGCTTGGCAGCGACCTTCTTCACCACCTTCTTGGGCGCAGCGGCCTTCTTGGGAGCGGCGGCCTTCTTGGGGGCAGCAGCCTTTTTGGGGGCAGCGGCCTTCTTGGGCTTGGCAGCAGCGGCGGAAGCGGGCTTGGGTGCAGAGGCCTTCTTGGGGGCAGCGGCCTTCTTCGGCTTCGACGCAGCCTTGGGCTTGGCAGCGGCCTTTGGCTTGGAAACCTTGGGCTTGGCGGCGGCGGGCTTCTTGTCTCCCAGACGGAAAGATCCAGAAGCACCGTTGCCCTTGACCTGCTTGAGGGTGCCGTTGACGACGCCACGCTTGAGGGCTTGGCGGATGTGGGCGTTGACGGGGATGAGGTTTTCACCGACCTTGTAGTGCGTGACGATGTATTTGAGGATAGCGGCACGCGATGAGCCCTTGCGTTCCTTGAGCTCGGCAATGGCCTTACGGATCATTTCGCCGTAGACGGGATGGACAGCGGGCTTGGGAGCGGCCTTCTTCTCGGCGGGGGCCTTCTTGACGGCCTTCGGCTTGACAGCCTTCGGCGAGGCAACGGGAGCAGCAGCGACTGGGGAAGCAACTTCGACGGACATGTTGTTATTTTTTTGCAAAAAAAGCGTTGAGAGAGAACGAAAATTCGAACGACGAGTATGTAAACTGAAAAATGAAACAGAAATGATACGATGATCGTCCTATTACTCCCTCAGTTGGAGTTGTCCGCAAAACAAAACAAACGCGAAGAAACGGATGAAATACATGCATGCGTACTTATATGCAAAAAAAGCGCGAACACCAGCACTGGAAACAATAAACAACAAAATCAGGAAGAAGAAAAAAAAAGAAAACGATCGACCAAAAATGCCATCCAAAACGAACCACGAATGAGAAAAGAAAGAAAAAAAATTTTTAGGAACGAGAATGAAAACGAAAAACTGATGCGTTCGATTGTTTGTCGGGGTCTTTTATACAAGGTCTCAACACGGCTGCCTAACTGTAGAACAGACGTACGAATATGCGCGCGCGCGCGGGCTCGAACGCGTACACACAATTATACCAGTGCGTAACACGGATACACTCCAAAGAGGCGTGGCATTCAAACGAGAGGACTCTCTAACACAACCGCGGTGGGATGCAGAGCGAGGAACGCAAAAATTCACTAACATGCGAAAACTGACTTCACCTCGGCTCGGTTATCAATTCCTCTCGCGGAGAGTTTGGCATAACTTTGTAGGTGCTATACTTTTTTGAAATCCTGACACTCTGGGGCATCAAATGGTGTACAAATTGGGGTAATTAATAACGGTCAAAGGGGTGAAAAATGAAAAAGAAAGGCGTAAAAGTGAAAAATTTTCCAAAAAGGTACCTATTTGAAAGGATTCTGAATCCTGTGCGTTGTCAACCAAGTCGCGGTGGTATATGGTAGATAGCTGAGATTCCAGGGAATATTTTAAGGGTAAATACAAAAAATTTCATTGAGATTTGACAGAGTATGGAGTCAAAACATGGATCACAATTTAAAAAAGGAGACTACCCCCACGCTCAGTTTTTGGGCTGTCGTGAAAAATTTTTCAACTTAACTCCAGGCATGTTTTACCTCAATGGATTCCTCAGAATCTGGGCTATCAAATGGTTCTACTTTTGACGGAATAGGCCCAAACAGGGATTTGTTAACGCGTATTACAGCTTTTTCCCTGCGCTATACTCGTCGCGAGATTTGTTTGACTGCGAACAAAAATTTTGTCTTTTTCCGTCTCTTTTTGCATCGGCGAGTTTTTGTTGACGACGAAGAGAGTCAAAAAGGGAGACAGAACCTTTCAACTGCAACTACCTGTTACGTCCTCGTGTTAGGTGAGCGTGTGTGCGTAATCGATCAATTCAAAGAGCAGGGTTTATCTCAAACTTGGGTAATTAAACCTCACGATATAAAAGATATACAAAAAAAAATAGGAACACGGTTAATACAATATATAAAAAAATAGTTCGAGCCACGGCGGGGGATGGAGAGGAGAAGGCAAACAAAAGGCAACAAATAAAAAAAAGAAACGAAAAGAAACGAACGGGGAAAAGCGGAGGGGTTGAATTTGAATTCTGAGCCGGGAGGAGACACCGGCGCCCTTTATAAGTGTACGGAGCTGGAGCCGGGAAGGGCCTGGAGAAGTTAGCTTGGGGCGGTGTGAAGTTAGCTTGGGGGCGGTGTTGATGATGACGGCGCAGTGGTGGAATTTCCGGTGCGGCCGCAAAATACACCGCGCATTTCCCACTGCGTCACCGCGCATTTTCCCACTGCGTGGCGTGGGAGTGACGGAGTGACGACGGAACGTTGTTACGAGTGACGACGTAACGTTACAAACGTTACACCTTCCCCCTTTGAAAAATTTTAAGCTCGGGGAGGGGGGGAATTGGCTTGGTCTTCGGGGATGACCGTTTTGCTGCCACCTGCCTGACTTCGTCGGGGTTGGATCCGACGTTGTTTGATTTGATCTATGTGGCAGCGGCGCAAGTTGCCGGATTCGTCGTATGCAACGTAGATGTTTTGACTTTCTTTGTTGCTTATTATTCCGGGCGTCCAGCCTTTGCCAATTTTGTTCTTTAACCAGACCTCTTGCTTGGGTTGAAACAGGTCGTTGTCCGACGTTGTCGTTATCTTGCCAGCTGCTCGTTTCTCTTGAACCCACGACGAAAACGGGTGTGTTGGGTTTCTGCCAAAAAATCGGATGCTGGGTGATGTGCGGGTTACCGAATGGGGCGTGGAGCGGTAGTCTTCGAGCCACCATTCAGCCGCCTCCTGGGCCGAGTTTGTGGATCCGCCCTGTAGAATGGCCGTAACCGCTTCTTTGAAGGAACGTACCGCTCTTTCTGCTAGGCCATTCGATTGAGGGTGGTACGGGGGAGCGGTGAGGAGTTTCGTCCCCTTTTTCTTTAGAACTTCTTGTGTCTTTGCGGCGACGAATTGGGTGCCGTTATCCGTTACGAGCGTCTTCGGCCAACCGATAATGTTAAATATGGCCTGGAAGGCCTGAAGGGTTGCCTCGGCCGAGATGTTTTTCATCTTAACGATGAACGGGTACTTGGAATGAGCGTCTACGAGGACAAGCCAATGATGGCCCCAAATTGGCCCGGCGAAATCTGCATGGATTCTAGCAAGCGCTGTAGTTGCCTCGGGCCACTTATTTTCCTCCCGTTTTGACGCTGGATTGGGCTTTGCAGGTGCCACGAATTGGCAAGCCGAGCACATGGCCGCTTTATCTTCGATATCCGTGGCCATGTGGGGCCACCATACCTTCTGCCTTGCCATTGCTTTCATTCTTGCTACTCCGGCGTGTGAACGATGCAATATCGACAGCGCGTCTGATATGTCTTGATCGAATAAGACTAACCGGCCTTCCTTGTAAAGCTTATTGTCTTCGACGGTGAGCATGTTCCGAACCAACCAGAATGGTTTGAGTTCTAATGTGATTGGCTTTGTCCACTCGTCTCGCATCGCGTTGAGAACCGCTTTTTGTTGGGATCCTGTCGAGTGGCTAGTGGAATTCATGTCTAGCGCGGTTAAGTTGGTTCTGGCTGGCGAAATTCGTGAAAGTGAGTCAGCTAGCACATTTGTGTGGCCCGGCAAGTATTCTGGCGTTATTGCAAAGTCTTGTATTGTTAACAGCCATCGATTGAGTCTGGTGGACTTTGATTTTTCCGTAGTAATGTGTGTCAAAGGGCGATGGTCCGTATACCAGTGGATTCGGGTACCGTATAAGAGTGGCCGAAAATGGTGAAGAGTGTCCACTAGTGCTAGAAGTTCTTTCTCGGTAGTTGCGTAGTTTCGTTCGGTTGTGCTAAATTGCCGAGAATGGTAGGCAACTGCGTGAGCGATTCCTTTTGCGTCCTTTTGCAAGACTGCTGCACCCAGGCCCATATCGGAAGCGTCGGTGTATACCTCAAACGGGTTGTTGTAATCTGGAGGAATTAGCGTTGGTTTCGCTGTCAGTTGTTTTATTAGTGTGAGGAATGCCGCTATGTGGATTTTGTTCCATTCGAAAGGGGTGGTCTTTTTGGTGAGGTTAACGAGGGGAGCTGCGATTTCTGCGAACCGCGGTATGAAACGGCGAAAAAAATTTGCCAGTCCAAGGAATCTTCGCACTTCTGTTGCTGACGAAGGTTGAGGATACTTCATGAGTGCTTCGGTGTGCGCCGTCGAGGGTGAGAATCCCTTTGAGTGGATCTCATGGCCCACGTATGTTATTGTATGCCGGCATAATTGACATTTATCAGGGTTTATCTTGAGTCCATGTTGAATTAGTCGTTGCCAGACTTTATCAAGATCTTGGATATGACAGAGCGGGTCGGTTGCTTCGGTAAAGACTATGATATCATCGATGTATGCTAGAGCGATGTCCTCGAGTCCTTGTAATACCGTTGACATTACTCTGGAAAATATTGCGGGAGCCGTCTTGAGACCGAATGGCAAAGTTTTGTACTGATAGACTCCTGATTCCGTGACGATGCCGCACAACCAAGATGATTCTTCGGTCAATGGTATTTGGTGAAATCCGGAAGAAAGATCGATGACGGAATACCATCTTTTCTTTGCAGTTTTCTGCAGCAATGTTTCGATTCGAGGTAAAGGGAAAGGGTCGTCTTCGATGACGGAGTTTAGTCGCCGTAAGTCAGCGCATACTCTTGTTTTACCATTTGCTTTTGGTACTGCGACTATTCCGGACGTCCATGGGGTATTTGAGGGTTCTAGTGCCCCGATACTGAGCATGTCAGAAATGTATTGGTTGACGTCTTTTTGAAGCGTAGCGGCGACACGATATGGAGCCGTTTTGGTCGGTTTATTTGTCGTGACTCGGATTGGGGGAGCCACTATGTTGCATTTTCCGATGTCAAGGTTGTCGAGACTGAATACTTGAAAATTCTTGACGATGGTATTGGCTAGGGCTTTTTCTGCGTTTTCTGGCAACTGCGTCCTGGGCAGGACTAACTCGGTCATTTTGGTTGGTTTCAATGTTGGGTCGTCTTTGGTGGATAAGAGGAAATCGATTTGTTGTTTGCCGACAAAGATTGTGCGTTTGTCATAGTCTACCGTGAGGGGTGGCATTTTGCACAGCAGGTTGCAACCGACAATGAATTCGCTACAAGTCGTTTTGAGATTTGGGACAACGAGGGCAGTTGTTTTCCAGGTTCTTTTTCCAATTGTGGCAGAAAGTTCAACGTAACCCGTTGTCTTTGTCGGAGCGCTGGCCAGTCCATTCAAAGTTGGTGCTTCTCCTTCTGCTTGCATGATGGGAAGCCGTAGTTCCTCAGCTTTTGATTGACAAATAGCTGACATTGCCGCGCCCGTGTCGATCATTGAGGTTGTGGCTGTATTTTCCAACAGCATCGGGATGATCAGGGTGTATCCAGTGGCATTGTTGGCGACGGCATTGAGTTCGACTGTGAAGCCTTCGCAAGGGGTAAAGAGTGGTATGGTAGGACCGTTTGTGATGGACAGTAGCATGCGGTCAAAGTCGAAAGTCATTTTTCGAAATCGCTGTAAGGCTGGTTCACCGAGGATAACTTGGGCGCATGATGACGGAGCCGTTTGCAGAATGATTAGAGGTATTGTAGTAAACCAATTACCAAAATAAATGTTTACATTCGCCGTTCCGATAGCTGTTACACTGTTATTTAGCCCATAAACTTGTACTTCGGTTCGCAAGGGTTTGATCCTAATGTTTAACGATTTTGCTACGGCCTTCGAAATGAGGTTGAGCGTCGCTCCTGTGTCGAATAGTGCATCCACGGTTCGGCCGTTGATTCTGCCTTTAGCGTAAGCAAGGCTTCTAGGCAGTTGGACTACATGTTTACTTGTTTGAAGGTCGACGAGCCGGTAGTTTGGGGGCAATGGTGTAGGCGTTCTTTGAACAGGTCGGGTGAAGGCGGGTAAGTAAGCATTTACTAGTTGTTGAATAAGTGCATGTTGCGCGATAGTCGCGGTGACGTACAAACAGCACAATGTAGTCCAGAGCTCGAAGATGGTCGGCGTTCGAAGCCAGGGTGGCTTTATCATGTCTTCTACAAAGTCCTTCAGTTTTGGAGCCAGTTCTTCGACTGGAACATGTGGAAAAATTTCCTGTATTGCGGCTTTTGACAATATACTGGTGCTGGACATGTGTTGGTTTTCGAAGTTGTAGATTTCGGACCAATTTAGAAGTACTAGGTTGGGGACAGTAACGTCGATGTCTTGCCATTGCCATGCGTCTTCTCCGAAGAGTGGGATTTCTTGTATTTTGCTTGTATTTTTACGTGTTGGCTGTCCGCAATTGACTCTGTTCGCCGTAGGATGGATGATGTTTGTTACTTCGTCTAAGAATCCATCGCCTGTGTGGTTTTCTCGTGACCACTTGACCGGTAGTTTGTCGTAGCACTGTTGTAGATCTATAGTTTCATTGATCGTGACCGGAATGCATGTGCGAATTTGAAGAATGTCGGCAGCGACTAACTCTGCTTCGATTGCTGTGGTGTTAAGTAATTGTCTGGCTAGGAGAGTGGGATTAGCTGCTGCCAGGGTCATTATCGTTTCGGTGAGAAATTCGATTCTTTTGCAAGCCGCTTGTGCTGATGCCCAGAAGGACTGCTTCAACATATTTGACACGTCGGTTTTGACTGCTGTCAGCTCGGCTGCCAGTTGCGTGGAAGGTACCGGGCCGCTGTCCTGTCTTTTGCCTCGGCTTCTGGGTTCGGGATCCTTGAGATCGTGGTATTGTGCTGCTTCTATCGCGAAGCCTTGGTCAGTGATGTAGAGTATTTTATGGCAGTTGAATACCCTCATGGTGTTTTGGAACGTCAGTGCTACCCCATGGCTTGATGACATCCATAAGCCTGGGGTGAAGCTGCCTGCGAATTGTCCCATGGTTACGTACCGGCAATTTTGTTCTTCAATGGCTTTCCAGATCAATATGTTCGCGTTATTGACTCTGCATTCCTCAGCGTGATAGTCGCATGGTTTTTCGGGATTCGGTTGAGCTAGTATGTTGTTTTCTCCGTATTTTGCGTAAACATAGGTGTCTGCCAGGGCACAGTTAGAAACCTCTTGGACTTCGGTTAGTAACCAGAGTGGCCACGGTCGTTGTGGTGTAGGTGTCGTGTTGTTTGTGGTCCAAGCGTGCGTCGTGTTGAAGAGACGGCCTGCGGGGCTTTCATGCAGTTTGATCATGTTTTCACAGTCCTTGACCGACAAGTTTTTCGGTTCTGTCGCTGTCGTTGATACTAGGGTTCCTAGGAACGTTCGCGACTGCGTAGATCGTGTCGTCCAACATGTGCAGTGTTGAGCTTTCGTTTTGTACCTGATTGTGTTTGGTCGGTATATTGTTAATTCGTAGGACCGAGGGGTTATGTTTGTTAGCGGCGGTATTTTGCATCTCGCGGCGTGCGGCAACTTTACGAGTGTGTCAGGTGCGGTTGGTGGGCATATCATTTGTGCTGTCGTCCATAGAGGGAGCATCGCGATCAACAAAAACAAGTTTGCCCATGACCCACGAGGCGAGTACGTTGCCGTTCTGGGGTGGTCTGTGACAGGGGCTGCTTCCACTTCCTCAGCTTCATTGCTTGTCAGTTCCTCGGTTGTGTCAATAGCACTTTCGTTTACATCAGCCTCATCTACGCATTGCCATACAGGAGCCGTTTCCATATTACCAACTCTTGCAAACCGGATTTGTGGTTGTTCGGCCCGTGGTTGTGCCTGTCCCTGGTGCCCATTGCGATGGCCGTGTGGTGCTGAAACTTGTTGTTGCTCGGTTTCGGCATTCCAATGTAGCCGTGGCGCGTATGCTGGGTTTCGAAACGCGTTAGGTTGGCGTTGCGTTGTCATATTGTTCCAGTACTGGCGAGGAGGTTGGAATTGGTTGTTCAGATGTTGCCCGTAGCCCCAGTGCTGACGCGATGCGTAGACCGGGGGTTCAAACGGCGGAGTTTGTCGTTGGTTTTGCCCATTATTCCAGTAGGGACGTGCCTGCGATTGGGCTGCCATCGGCGGCTGCTGTGAATTGTATCCGGTTGGATATGTCGGGTTCGGATGATATGATCCTCGCGGCGGGTTTCCGAAAAAACTGTTCCGAGGTTTGTGTAGGTACTGGGGGTACCGCGTGCGAATATTGACGTTGGGGCAATCTCGGAGGAGATGCCCTGGTTGCTGACATGCATAGCAGGTGCGAGGTGTCGTCTGGTTAACTGCCATAACTTGCACGGTTAGTTCTTTTGGTTTGCAGCTTAACAATCGCTCTTGTCTCGTGGCAATTCTCTTGAGTTCCGCCACCGTGGATGGCATCTCGGCGTAAACAACGGATCGAATTTCTGCCTTGAGGCGGCTTAGCGATTCGCGAATGACGTCTCGCTGGATCGTTGCGTCGTCTGCGTTGGGGTACGCTGCCCGAAGAAGTTCTTCGAGTCGGGACAGAAATTCGTCGACTGTTTCTTCGCTTCGTTGTTGTGATTCCTGCAGTCTTGTGTACGCCGTTGCAATAGTGTTTGCTGTGGGGAAAGCGGCAGTAAGTGCGTTTACTACTTCCTCATACACGGCTTTCGTATTGTCGTCGAGTGCGTGGAACTTTGCCTTTGCAGGCCCGTCGAGATTGTGTGCCAAATAAGCAACTTTACGGGCTTCTGTAAAGGGCAGTCCGGCAGCGGTCATCTCGATCTCGAGATCGCGTTTCCAAAATTCGAACGGTTGGCTGTTCAAGCCGTTGAACGGTTTGAGTCTGCTAGCGTGTGTGCCGTGTCCGAGCATATAAAAGTCGACGGGTTGCTGCGATTTTCTGTGCCGGTGCTCGTTTTCATTGCGTTGATACGGGTGCGGGTATCTGCTCTTTTGGGCTTGGTGAGACCGTTTCCGAGATTCTGGATAGTGATGCTTTGGCTTGTGTTGCGACGGGGCGTTTTTCCATGGCACCGGCGTAGGGGTGCGCTCTTTAACGCTGCGGTAGATGATAGGAGCAACAAATTCATTCGTAGCTTCGAAATACGTTAGGTCGTCCTCGTCGCATTGTTGTTGATGAACTATTTCCTCGGTATCAGTGGGATATGCTTGGTCGTCTTCGTACGGGATTTCTCCTTCTTCGAGCTCGTCGCTTTTTATGTCCTCGTCATCGCTGTCCGAGATGGAGTACAGCGACAAGATTTCAAATTCGCCTTCGTTTGAGTCGTGCGTGATAGCATTGATTTCCGGTTGTTCTTCGATGTTTTGCTTGAGAGCTTTTAGATTCGCGAGTTCAATTTGAAGAAGGTCGTTTTCGGGATTCGCTGCGAGGGCCCGTTCAGTCTCTTCGATGAGGAGGTCCGCTTGTCGACATTCCTCCTCTTGTTGCTTCTGGCGCTGCGATGGTTTCGAGTCCATGTCATTCACGAGTAGTGGGATTATGCAAGCGGGTTCTTCGATTTTCTGGATTTCTTTTCGTAATTGGCTTGTTGTGTATCGCAATTCTGTTTCCGTGTCCTTGATTCTCAAATTTATCTCTTCGTAGCCGGCCTTTCTTTCAAATATTTCCTCGTTTGTCGTCCTTCGCACTTCTTCACTTTTCTCCTCCATCGTCGTCATCCTTTCTTCTAGCTTCTTGATTTTCTTTTTCAGTTCCGTGTTTTCTTTACGCCATTTTTCTGCTTCGTCCATGAGCTCATCCCATTTATTCATAAGTGCCGTATTATTCTCCACTGTGCTTTTCTCCAATTCCTTCGATCCCCGGGCCATCCTTGTTAGTTCGATCGATACTTCTTTTTCCAGTTTTTGACAATTTTCAATTACATCGTTGACGTGGCCTGCCAGTTCTTTGATGGACTTCGGAGTGGTCGAAATGTGACCAAATAGAGAGGGTGTGAACGGAGGGTCAGACATTTTTTTTTTTTTTGTAATCGAAATTCCGAAAATAATTTTCAGTATAGACTTTTGCAAAATTAAAGTTCAATTCGGATAGACTTTTTGTTTTTCGAAAAAGAATAAATAAAATACAATTCAATTCACTTAGATCACAAAAGGTGAAAAAAAAAAAAGGGGGGGGGGGAACTTCCGGAAGGTAGGGACAACTTATATAGAAAGAAAAAAAAGAAAACGGTTAAACCAACTGTTTGCGGGAGGAGCTGGTCCTGCGGTCGATTGGTCGTGGCACCAAAATGTTACGTCCTCGTGTTAGGTGAGCGTGTGTGCGTAATCGATCAATTCAAAGAGCAGGGTTTATCTCAAACTTGGGTAATTAAACCTCACGATATAAAAGATATACAAAAAAAAATAGGAACACGGTTAATACAATATATAAAAAAATAGTTCGAGCCACGGCGGGGGATGGAGAGGAGAAGGCAAACAAAAGGCAACAAATAAAAAAAAGAAACGAAAAGAAACGAACGGGGAAAAGCGGAGGGGTTGAATTTGAATTCTGAGCCGGGAGGAGACACCGGCGCCCTTTATAAGTGTACGGAGCTGGAGCCGGGAAGGGCCTGGAGAAGTTAGCTTGGGGCGGTGTGAAGTTAGCTTGGGGGCGGTGTTGATGATGACGGCGCAGTGGTGGAATTTCCGGTGCGGCCGCAAAATACACCGCGCATTTCCCACTGCGTCACCGCGCATTTTCCCACTGCGTGGCGTGGGAGTGACGGAGTGACGACGGAACGTTGTTACGAGTGACGACGTAACGTTACAAACGTTACACTACCAAAAATTTTAATTTTACAGATTTTACAGATTACAGAATTCAGAATTCATAGATTACAAAATTGGCATTTGCAGAATCCATCAATCGATAAATATTGATTGACGGATGAGATGGATTTGCAAAATGGACTAGCATTCCAGTACGCTTAAAAAAAGTGCAAGGCTTATGTTAGAAAAAAACGGAGGTGCATCAGCGTAGATAATTTACGGTATTTCTGGAATCCAGGGTTTACGATACCGAAAACGGCAAGAGAAATACAGAAGTATCCTCTGCAAGATACGGTCAAATATTTAGGTATCTAAAAAAGGAAAAACATGTTTTCGCGAATTTGGAAGTTTGGGTAGAAAAAAAGCGAACGCAATTTTCGCTACGAAACATGCAACCTCGTTTTTTCACTGATTTTTGTTGTTTTGTTTGTTACCTTTGTTCCGATCTTTGTTTTTCGGACCTGATTTCTTGTGTTTTGGATTCTTTTAGATTGTTCAGATGCATCCTATTTGGATCAGTGGCTTTCGATTGCTTTTTAGGCCCGGTGAGATTTTTCTTATTTCTGGTTCGTTTTTTTGTTCGGATTTTTAGATTACGTTCGATTTCGTCTTTCGACGCGAAAAATCAGAACGCTGTCAGCATACGGTCAAATGACTATCGTTCGCATCAGGAAGGATACAACAGAACCCTAAAGTCATGTGACAAACGTACCCTACCCTGACTGAATGCATTCGTGGATGAATGTTCATTCTCAATTCTTTAGTCCTGTAACGGGCAACGTCATAAAACGTGTTGTTTTGCAGATGATGAATCATGATCCCGCCGGAAGGCGGCGAACGAGGGCGATGGCGGAAACAACGCGGGCATCGGCTCCGTGGGAGACGTCAAGTACACCGGAAGAGCTCCGGGCAGCGTGGCCCCGCATCCGCCGCTGCCAGGCGAGCGGAGGCCACGCCCTGACCTCAGCGACAGCAGCACAGCGTCCCTTGGTTTCTCCCCCCCCTTTGTGATCTGATATAAGCTCCCCCGTTGTCTTTTTCGTGGTCAATTTTGTCTAGTTGTAAAAAGAACGTTTTTATACTTGTAAGAAAAATAAAGTGTTTTCTTTTGGATCGCGGACTTTACAATTGGTAGCAGCGAAAAGGTTGACCAAATCAGGTTAGATTCATCGCCTCGAGGTCAAGGCATGGGTGCACTCGCGGAAAGCTTGGAGCGCGTGTTTCGCGCCACGGCTGAAGACAAGGCCGCCACGGCCCGACAAGTCAAAGAGGCGGTGCGGGGTGCGTACTCGCTGGTTGAACGAATGTTTCGCTCAGCTAGAGAAACAGCCGAAGAACGACGAGGAGCCGTAAACATCGCGCTCGCCGAAGTATCCGACCGTGTAACGGTTCAGCAAGAGAGAATCGACAAAATCGACACGGCGGTCAACAACACGGCGCAAATCTTAAGCGAGCAAGAACCCCGGTGGAAAGAAAACCTCGAAGGTCTGAAGCGAGCGGTGACCGAAAAGCTGAGGGAGCACCACGAGAAGATCAAGCGTGCGATGGACCAGCTCGACTCCCGATGCGCCGACCTGCTGAAGATCCAGCTGGACACCGAGAACAAAAACGCCGAAATCTCGGAGAAGCTTCATCTTTTGACCATGCGGCTGACAATTGTGGAAAGCAGAACAGAGCTACCCGAAGCCTCCCCCGAAGTCACAGACTTGGAAAGTGAGTTTGATTTTGAAGACGATGACCAATTGCAGAGTGAGGAAGATGTGGGTCGCGGAGGCGACGTGGACCGCCAGGAGGGCGAGGTGGATGATGTGGGTCGCAGAGGCGACGAGGACCGCCAGGAGGGCGAGGTGAATGATGTGAGTGAGTTTGAGTTTGAAGACGATGACCAATTGCAGAGTGAGGAAGATGTGGGTCGCGGAGGCGACGTGGACCGCCAGGAGGGCGAGGTGAATGATGTGGGTCGCAGAGACGACGAGGACCGCCAGGAGGGCGAGGTGAATGAGGAGGCCAACGACGAGGCAAGGGAAGCCGAAGGAAACGGTGTGGACGAGACCAATCAGCCAGGAGCTGGTGGTGACGGTAATCGCGTAGGCGACGGTATGGTGCGCCAAGAGGGCGTTGTTGGAGGGCCGGTAGGGGCCCGTCAGTCGAATAACATTTGGGTGTTAAATCACGCAGAGCGCATGATGTCCTCCTTCAGTGGAAATGGTGAAGAAGTTTTCTCAGAATGGTCAACGAGGCTCAGGGATCACCTCGAGTACGCCGCCGACGCGGATATGACCGAACAACGGAAACTGGGATTCCTGAAGTCTAAGCTCACCGGAAGGGCAAGAAGGGCGTTTGAAGGCCTCGACAACGCCAACAAAGCGACGCTGGATCTGGCAATCGCGGGACTAGAAACTGTCTTTGCAAGGTTGCAGACGCCAAGAGCAGCGTTGGCCAGGCTGCACGAGTATCCATCACTGACACCTGGAAGGAAGTTACTCGACTTTGCAGAAAAATTGGAGACGCTGGTGCAGCGGGCCTTCCCGACAAAGACGAATGAATTTCGGCAAGAAAGGCTGTACGAGGAATTCACGCGGAGGTTGCCGCACGAAATGAAGGGCCAGGTCTTGCAGGCAAACCCGGCAACGTATGCTGAGGCACTCGAACTGGCTGCAAAGCTGGAGTTCCATGAATCCACTGGAGGACAAAATGGAGCTCAGCAAGTAGCTGCGGTCGTCCAGGATGAAATGAGCAGTCTGAGACAGCAGCTCAAAGACTTGAGGAGCGAGCTGCAGGGAGTTCTGCAGGAACGGGCCAGCCCGCCCAGAAGGCTGGTAGGTGGGGTAATCACCTGTTACAGGTGCGGCTTCCAGGGGCACATTTCAAGAGACTGCCCTCGAGGTGTCATCACCGGTGCAAACGCGGTCCCGGTCAGAACCCAGTTCACGCGAGCCCCTGGCGCTTTTTCAGCGCAAAACGTGGAGAGGGCCGGGTTACCCCGGCAGGTCAACAATGTAGCAGCAGCGGACACTGAGGAAGAAAGGCTGCGACGCCACGTTGCGGCCCTGGAGGCGCACAATGATCGGCTGATGGGCGAAATCGAGGCTCAATCGATGGCGGACACGGACAGGGAAGTGATGTATATAAACGAGCTTCGCCAAAGGCCGGCCGACGAGCATGTGCGGCCCTCGCAAGGGCCTGGTAGCAGGCCACCAGTCGAAAAAGGGGTGAGAAAAAGAACGCCCTGTCGGAGGAGCCTGCAGGGGATGTTGTATGCACTGATCTTACACTGCGTGATGGCACTGGCGACTGGACAACAGCTAATGATCTGCCAGAAGGATACGCCGCAAACGGTTGTTCAATTGCCAGATGCGCTGAGTTGTCCGAGCATAGCAGGGCATCAGTGGTCGACTGAACCAACAGACATCACCATCTTCAAGCCGAGCGCAGGGAGAACAAACTTTTCAGCCGTAATGTGTACCTGTGTAAGACAAAAAGCCAGCTATTGGACAACGTTGGAGAACGAGCATCGACAGAATGTTACGGAGGAAGCGCTGCCGGTAGACGACGAAGAATGCCGGCGAATGTGGAAGAAACGAACATCGCCCAGTGGGCAAATGACGCGCGTTGGCGAGTTGCTCAGAACGTCGAATCAATTGCAGTTTGATTTTCCCTGGCCAGTCATTGGAAGTTTCACGACGCGCTACACGGAAACCGCCAACTGTTTTGCTCATGAAGTGGTCCTCTGGCATTCTACAGACAGCTCGCAGCTGCACACCGTGGTGGGGGATGCAAGAGAATGCAGGATAGAAGAAGGCCGGTGTCATCTTGAAGGCGGAGCCGTCCTGGTATGGGAAGGGCGCAAACACCAAGTGTGCAATTACGAGGCGTTGGGCAGTTGGCGCGGTTTCTCAGGCAATCGCACCTGGATAACAAAGACAGGTGAATTTTTACTGTCCTTTCAGCGCGATCAGGTGATAAACGATTGTGAAAGGATGCTTGTGGTATCAGATCAAGGCTTCGCCATCTCGCAGGAAGCAGCACGAAGGCTAGTGGTGGCTACCAGGGCAAGACGCAGCCATTCAGGCTTGGTGCAGTCGGAGCAGCTGGCGGCACAACTGGCTGCTGTGAATGAAGCTGCCATCAACAGGTTGGTCACGCTTTCAGGAGCAGCATGTGAAGCGCGAAATCTGGGATGGACGGCGCTGCTTAGCACGGTGGTGCTCCAGCCGACAATAAGTGCACGGAGGCTTCTCAGGCAGGAGTTCGTACAGGCGGAGGCGCTGACAACTAATGTGTTACGACTATGGCCTTGCCACGCGATACTACCCGAACAATGGCAGCCTCGAACAACTACTGAGTGCACGATCGAGTTTCCCGTAATGGTAAATCTGGGAGCTCAAACTTTGGAGGTTTATGCTGATATGACCACCGGCATTATCAGCCATGTTGGGACCAGAGTCAACTGTGAGCTAACAACTCCGTGGAAGGCCATGCCGGGGCGGGAAAAGGAGTTCAATCAAATTACAGGAGCCACCAGGGTTATGGCCGTCAAGGCGTGGACGCCAGCACATTCAGCAGAAGCCCTGGGAACTGCACCTCTGCCCGCCACATTCCACGACCTGATTTTGACAGAAGTTCAAGCGCTGCTGCCGCTCGACAACGTTGAGCAGGCGCTCAGAGAGGCAAGAGTTCAGGCAGAGGTCCAGAGGCAGCTGGGGAAGACCGCGATCGGCCATCATCTCAAAACCGGCTCACCAGCAAGCCTCGTCAGACAAGGTTGGTTTGCGTTTCTGATTGGGGAGGAATTTGACTTCTGGCAGAGCTGGGTATTTTTATGTTGTCTGTGGGTGTCTTTCATCTTCATCAGGGATGCAATCCTCCCCATCCTAATTTCGCACCTCCTCAATGGCAGGGTTGTCTTAGCACTCTCGTATGCGTTACGCCGGGCTCAGCGGCAGTCTCTGCGTGTTGACACTTTTTGTGGGGATGTTGAGCTAGGGACCGTCACTAGTGAAGAACGACGGAGGGCAGCAACCCAGTGGCCGCCGACAGTCCTGACATTAGGCGCGCGCACTATGATCACTATCGGGGTCGATCAGCGTCGCTGCCGCGCAATGGTAGATACTGGAGCGGCTGTAAGCATTGTGGCGCGCAGGCTCTGGCATCTTTTTCAAAGCACGTCGTTTCGCACCGAGTATGTGGTGGCGACGGCGACGGGAGAACGACTTTTGTTTACGACAGGGAAGATGGTGCACTTAAGCATTGCAGGGGCACGTGTATATGCGCTTGTTCATTGCGGTAACCTGCCATGTTTTGATGACGGGGTAGATATAATACTAGGGACCAATTCTCTTGCACAGTTTCCGCCTTTCAGTTTCAATTTTGCAACGCGCGAAATGAATATAAATGGGAAAAGCATTCCGCTGAGCTTCGGCGCGGTTGATGGCGTCAAAACAAAGCGCAGGGAAGCTGTGGGAGCGGCAGCGGCAGGCAAGGGGCGGAGAAGCGATCGTAGAAATCGCCCGGCTGACAAAAGTAAGTGTACGAAGACTGAGGCTGCGCATCGGGATACGATAACACGTTCCTCTTGGACGTCAAGAGACACAATGTTGCCATCACGCGGGCCAGGGCGTCCTTAACAATCATAGCTGGCGACAGCCTCGCCAGTGAGGGCCCTTGGCGAAAAACCCACGCCTATTTTAGGACGCGAAAACTCGTTGCCCCGCTGGCGAAACCCCAGGACCAGGATACAGCAGAGTTGGCTGACCAGTTGACAAATCTTCCCCCGCTTTGAAGATCCCCGCCCCTTAACTTTTGTATGAAGTTCCAGTCGTCAAATTAATTAGGCACATAGCCTCTGACCTACGCTCGTCCCCGGACACAATTTGCGCAAAGATTCGGGACGAATCTTCGGTAAGGGGTAAGTTGTAACGGGCAACGTCATAAAACGTGTTGTTTTGCAGATGATGAATCATGATCCCGCCGGAAGGCGGCGAACGAGGGCGATGGCGGAAACAACGCGGGCATCGGCTCCGTGGGAGACGTCAAGTACACCGGAAGAGCTCCGGGCAGCGTGGCCCCGCATCCGCCGCTGCCAGGCGAGCGGAGGCCACGCCCTGACCTCAGCGACAGCAGCACAGCGTCCCTTGGTTTCTCCCCCCCCCTTTGTGATCTGATATAAGCTCCCCCGTTGTCTTTTTCGTGGTCAATTTTGTCTAGTTGTAAAAAGAACGTTTTTATACTTGTAAGAAAAATAAAGTGTTTTCTTTTGGATTGCG
>CAXAKE010000053.1:0-20904 GCA_963969345.1 Turbatrix aceti
GATGTACGCATGGTGGTGACCTTGGCACTTGGAGCACACTGCCTGGCACTCGCAAGAGAGATGATCGGTGGACAGGCACCGGAAACAACGTCGTTGAGTCTGCAGGATGCGTCGTCGTTCGTCCATCGCAGGCACTGAGCGGCAGTCCTGGTTGCCAGCGTGCTTACCACAGAAGATGCAGCGCTGCGTGGTCGACCGACGGTTCGGGAAGCGAGGACGAAGAGACTCGTGGCGTTGACGAGGCGCTGTCAAACGGGAATACGCCCTTTCGAGTTCGTCGAGGGAGTGGAAAATCTCGGTGGCCGCCGCCATGTACTCCTTCGTTGTCCTGGGCGTCCGCCGCTTGATGATCTCGTCGAAGATGCGGGACGGGATGCGTTGACTAACAGCCTTGAAAACCATGAAGTTGTCGATGTCAGCTCCCAGGTATTCGAGTTGGTTGACGATGCTCTGGATCGTCCGGAACGTCTGCAGGTCATCCGTGCGCTTGTTGTCGTGGATGGGCAGCTCGTACAGCCGTTCGCTGAGTTCCTCGATTGCCGCCGTAGGGTTGCCGTAGGTAGCGCGGAGCTCGTTGACGATGAGGTGGTAGTTGGCGGTTGTCGAACCATATGCTCGGAAGTTCTTCCTGACGTTCGGACCTAACTTACTGAAGAGCACGTTGAGTTTCGTCTGGACAGGGATCGATTGATCGAGGTGGATAGATTCGAAGAGGTTCCAGAACATGCCGAAGTCCGCCGCGTAACCATCGAAGACCGGGATGGCGTCGGTCGATGGTCGAAGGCTCTGGTTCGGGTAGTTGATCACAAGGTTCAGGCGGCCGGTACCAACAGGCAGAGTGCTGAGGTCGATCTTCATCTGTTGACCGGACATCTTGGGCTGGATCGCGATGTTGTAGGCGGTCTGCTGCTGCGAGTCTGCCGCGGATGAGGGATCGGTCGCAATGCACTTGAGTTGATGCCGCTTGGGGAAGTACGGATCGTTGCTCATTGTTGCCACGCGGGTCTTTCAGGGTCGATCGAGGCCGATGCACCACAATGTGGGAGCACACCAGGCTCCCGGTTGGGTTGGGGTGGTGGCGCGGGTGTCGCGTTGCCTAGAACGAGGCGGCAAGCGACCGAGAACCAAAGAGAAAGAGGAACTCACCCAGGAGATTCCTACACGCGCCCGTGGGTGTAGGTGATGAGTGAGATGACCGGGCACCGAGTTGCCGGTCGGAGGAAACGAGTGGGACCAGGCGATAAGGTTAGCTGGTCCAAGAAGGGTAGAGCGAGCGTTAGGACCAGGCGATGAGGTTAGCTGGTCGCTAGTGTCGCTCTACGTGGGGCACACAGGAGTAAAGCACAGAGGTTTATTGGAACACCCAACACAGAATAACACAGACAATAACCAACAACAACAATATCCACAATACAATAACCAAAGACAATCAGGGGCAGAAAGAGAGCCTTATATACGAATCGGGGCAGAATATTCTGGAAGATACAAGAGGAGATCTGTGGGAACGTTCGCATTCGTTGATTGGTCGCGAAGTTTCCAGAGGATCGGGCCGAGGTTGAGCTCGATGCGCACGCGCTCCTCCATTTCGCCTCGAGACCAGAACGCGGGAAGTTCGAATACTTCGCGTGACGCGACAGACGCGACAACTTCTTTGATCCCAAAGAAACACAATCAACTACGGCAGTAACCCAACTAATCGAACAACTCAACGAAATGAAAATCCAACGCGAAATCGAAGCTATGAAAAAGGAACTGGAAGAACAGAAAAAGAATCGAAACAACGCCCCAACCCGTATCATATTTGGTACAAAGAACGTCACACATGGAAACCTGGAACTAGCCTACGAAACACACGACTCAAACACGAATGGTATTCTCAAAACGGCGCAACTCAACATGCTATCAATCAATATTCCCGCAGATGAAGTACCCCAATTCACCGGAGATCCAGCACAAGTCTTCACCCAATGGTTACGACAACTCGAACTACAAATGACCAAATACCCATTCGAACTCAACGAGCGACGACGTCTTGCCCACCTAGTATCAAAACTCAAAGGAACAGCTCTTCTGGCATACGACTCATTCCCGCCAAACGTCAGAAACAGCTACTACGAAGCGACCGAAGCACTAAACCGTCGATTCCCCAACGACCAAGCAAAGAAAAACGCTACAGAATCCTTCGCAAGCTGCTACCAGAACAAAGGAGAAAAAGTCCACAACTACTACGAACGCCTAGCTACACTTATTTACACCATGATGGAAGGTGAACCAACTGAAATCATCGAAAACGTCCTACTACGCGAAACAATCAACCGAATGAAACCCAGTCTACGTGAATACGTCAGCAGCAAAGATCCAGAAACCGTCGAAAAAGCTCTTACTTTAGCTCAACGACAAGAACGAATCGAAGAAAAACGTACCCAATCAATATCCTCCGTCAACGAAACGACCAATCAAATAGCCAAAGCTCTAACAATTTCATCAAAGAACCTGCAGAAATGCTTCAAATGCCAAAAACCTGGACACTTCGCTAATGAATGCCGCACTCTTATTTGTCACTACTGCAACAAACCCGGACACATGGAGAATAACTGCTGGTCAAAGAACAACAAGAACCAAAATCAACGATCCCGTACTCAATACTACAACCGCCAACCGTCACCCTACCCAAGATACACAAGAAACAACCACTCCTCCTACAAGAACTTCAACCGTAATCGATCGTCATCACCAAGAAACAATCACCGCAATGGACGCGACAACCGACGAAATCATAGCAGAACGCCTGAACACAAAACAACTGTTAGGTTTGCAAACACAAACCCTATCTACGCAGCGATGAACACTCTACTACCAATCAACATCAATAATTCAACGACTCAAATCAAGAAACCAGACCTATCGACAAAATTTCTAATGGCCTTAAGTATAATGGCAATTTTTGTCACGCCAACTACCGCTCTCATACAAGCCGACGACGTACTATTCTGTACAGCAAATGCACCAACGTCATACTGGACACTTCCAAACAAGCCACCTTGTCATACACCCGAATTTCATACCCTGGATGCTGTAGTGGAAACAGCATGGGATGTCCACAGACCAAACACAATCGAATACCAGACAACAGCGCATCACTGTCAATGCCGCCGCACAACTCAAACGCATCAACGAAGTTTCTTTGGAACTGACATCTACTCCGAACCAATTATTGAACCAGTATCTACAACCGTTGCTGAATGCAAAAGAATGGCTACCGTTCAACTATCAGACCACGGCATACTCCAAAACCAAACCGATTTTTTTGGAACCAACAACACACTCAACTTTCCCGACTATTGGTTTCCCCGCTACTTATTTGCCGACACCGAATCAGTCATCAACTGCTACCACAGCACAACAAACATCTACACCCGACATGGAACCGAAGAAGTGACAAAAGCTATTCCTTCGTCAATACCCTGCTACTATCGACATGGATCCTGCCAATTAGAAGATCATGGAGTTCTAATTTGGACGCCAGACCAAACTCATCAATGCAAGTACATTCAAATGAGGAAGATGGAAGGCTCATTTGGTGGAAACGTTTTCATTGCCGAAAACAAACAATTCGCCCTATCATTTCACCCCAACAACGAACAAATCAGAACGAACGACTGCAACACCACATTTCTACTATCAGATCAAGGATACGCTGTACCACTCCGTACGTGGAACTCAACTATAAGTAAACGTGATAACAAAATCACGCAGAAGCCACGAATCAAACGCCAATCCGGAATTGTTCTCACTGAACAATTCGCTGCTCAACTAACGGCACTTCAAAGAAACACGGACAACACCGCCAAACAATTCTTCACCGCATCAGTCCGCCGTGTCTGCTCAGCATTGGAAGCTATTGCCGACGCAACCGTTGCACTAGCTGCAGCAAATCCGACACTTCTCGCTCGAGAACTCTTGAATCAAACGTCAATCAAAGCAAAGCTAATCACCGCTACAACACTTGAAGTCAAAGCCTGTACCGAAATTCCATTCGAAACAATTACATTCCTACCTCAGAAACAATGCTACGACCGACTACCCGTGGAATTCGTCTATCATCATCACAAACTACAAGCCTTTCTAGATCCAATCTCTCGGATACTGGAACCGACAGCAAAAGAAACGCCATGCTCAGAATCACCATACATCTTCATTGACCGACACAATGGACAACTACAGTAGCGCCGAAAAGTTTAAGTGCAAACATTAATTTGCACCGTGCATTGTTCAAACGTCTTGGTTTAGGCTCAAAATTTTTTTGATAAGCATCCTAGTATATAGCCTTAGTATTGCCAAGTTTCAGATGGATTCGCTCAAAAATGTATTTTTGGCATATCGATTTATACAATGCGCGCGCCGAAAAGTTTAAGTGCAAGATGCTTTCTTTGCAGTAATAAAGCGCATTTTTATGTATCATAGTTTTTGTTACGTTTTTATCACTTTGTATCAATGTTTTATTGATTGAGAACATATTTCGCGCAATACATTGATTTTATCGAGAAAATGAAGATGGCAAAAGCTCATTTCAAAAATACACCCTTCTAGGGAGGTTTCGAAGGCTCTGGACGTCGAGGATTTAGTTTTTTTTATTCCAGCAGTGCCTAAAATGAAAGCAGTAATTGTCTACACAACGTACAAGAGCAGCCAACCCTCCGTTGACACGAACGGCGGCGATAGAAATTTTTTTTTGATGTTGAGGTAGAGCCTTGAGTTGACTCAAGTTTATAAAAATGAGAATCGCCAGCAACGCGAAGGTGGTAAAATTAGTCCTGTGGTTCTAAAACAATGCCTACAAGCTGCCAAATATAAATGACAACAATTCTCCCCTTATCCACTTGTTTCCGCAGAGAACGGGACGATAAACTTGTAACTTCGAAAAACAACAACATCGGAATTTTAGAATAGATGACAATTGATTGGAAAAAAATATTATGAATATGGTTTTTTGTATTGCAAACAATCAGCGTACTACAAAAAATAATAACAAAACCGTTTCACTCCACTTTCGTGGCCACAGGGGACTTTTTTCAAATGCTCAGTTTTTCAATGTTGACGTTTAGTTATAAAATCTAGTTCGGTCTCCCTGTTCTCTGCGGAAACAAGTGGATAAGGGGAGAATTGTTGTCATTTATATTTGGCAGCTTGTAGGCATTGTTTTAGAACCACAGGACTAATTTTACCACCTTCGCGTTGCTGGCGATTCTCATTTTTATAAACTTGAGTCAACTCAAGGCTCTACCTCAACATCAAAAAAAAATTTCTATCGCCGCCGTTCGTGTCAACGGAGGGTTGGCTGCTCTTGTACGTTGTGTAGACAATTACTGCTTTCATTTTAGGCACTGCTGGAATAAAAAAAACTAAATCCTCGACGTCCAGAGCCTTCGAAACCTCCCTAGAAGGGTGTATTTTTGAAATGAGCTTTTGCCATCTTCATTTTCTCGATAAAATCAATGTATTGCGCGAAATATGTTCTCAATCAATAAAACATTGATACAAAGTGATAAAAACGTAACAAAAACTATGATACATAAAAATGCGCTTTATTACTGCAAAGAAAGCATCTTGCACTTAAACTTTTCGGCGCGCGCATTGTATAAATCGATATGCCAAAAATACATTTTTGAGCGAATCCATCTGAAACTTGGCAATACTAAGGCTATATACTAGGATGCTTATCAAAAAAATTTTGAGCCTAAACCAAGACGTTTGAACAATGCACGGTGCAAATTAATGTTTGCACTTAAACTTTTCGGCGCTACTGTACAACGCTACGATCAAACGACAGGACACATCGAATTTGTCCACAAACTCATCGAGATTGGCAGATTCAGAACCATCGACTTTCCAGAAATCAACATTGGAGACAAGCACCAGATTTACACAAACTTGGTATTGACCAACCTCTCAGAAGTCTTTTCATTCCAACGCTTTGAAAAAGATCTATCAAATCATCTGAACGTCCAAGAAATGATAGAAACCTACCAATATTCCCTCGACAATGGACTACTGCTACAAACAACCCAGCCCTACAAAACCGTCAAAGAAAAGAAAGCCATGCACTTTGCCGAATCGCTTGTTGCCAACGGCCTCTTTGGTTTTCTCACTGGTGGTATTTTCGCCCCATCTCAAATATGGATATTCGCCTGCTGCACATACGTCACAGCCGCAGTAATTGCCAAAATCATCATGCCCGCCTTGGTACAAGAAATCATGCGATACACCAATCTACCCTTTCTGACAAACCGCGTAATCAACAACGTACAACAATGGAACAAACAACGCAACGAACGACGACAAGAACGAGAAAGACAACGACAAGAAGCAGAAAGTCTTCCCCTGCAGAACTTAGTTCCTACACGAACTTTCACCAATCAAACCTGTGCTACTACAAAAGCCCACTTGAACGGCTACCTCAACGGAATTCCCGCAAGAATGCTGCTCGACACCGGAGCTGTATTTTCTATCATCCACAAAAGCTTCATTGATCAACATCAACTCAAAACACGACAAGCCGAAGAAGAAATCAAACTTGTCGGAATCAACAATACCCCCATACCATGCCGACACGTCGCACCAATCGTCATCACACTTCAAGAAAGAAATATTCACTGCGAACCAATCGTACTGGAAGAAGACCACTTCGCCAACTGCTACGACATTCTACTAGGAGAAGATATTCTCGAACCAAATGGCTTCATCATCGACTACACCAGCAAAACCTGTCACATCGGAAAGACAGTCGAGAAAATGACAGACGCCTACGCCTCAATGCAAATCCAAGAAGCAGAAGAAGACATTATCAACCTACCAAAAACCGACCTCTCCGCTACCTATACCGAAGAATTGGCAGAACTCACTCAACCACCAATCCTGACATCACCCGACTACACTCAGAAATTTATCATCCATACAGATGCAAGTCTAACCGGACTCGCAGGAGCAATTCTACAGAAAAACGACGACGAATCAACTCACGCCATCGCCTACTTCTCACGACAACTTACCCCCGCCGAAAAGAACTACTCAACAACCGAACTGGAATTATTGGCACTAATTGCCACACTGGATCATTTTCGACATATTCTATATGGAACCAAAATCATATGGAATACAGATCACAACCCACTAACTCATCTCAACGACACACCATCCAAATCTTCAAGACTCAACAGATGGTTACTACAACTACAAGACTTTGACATTACGTCCTGCAACCTGAAAGGACCCGACAACGTACTCGCCGACGCCCTCTCCAGAGCAATATCGCCAACCCGAATCAACACGTCATACTTCGGAATGGAACCAGAAGATGAAGAAGAAGAACAGGAAGAAGAAGAAGACAACAAATCAACCGACGCAGTAACTTCAAACAATGAAGTCATCAACAAGAACGACCAAAATACAAATTCCATCAACCAACTCAACGACGAAAACATCAAATCCGCCCTGGCTGCTCTTTCTGAAGGATGGAAGGGTTCCTCGAAACCAGAACTACAAAAATACTTCATCGTCAGAGACTCCCTGTCTGAAGTAAACGGCCTCCTGTACAAAGACGACCGACTCGTCATCCCTGAAGCAGACAGATCCAGAGTCTTAGCCATGCTGCACCGTTCACACCAAGGAATGGCCCGCACAAAGGCACTTGCCAGACGATACTTTTGGTGGCCAGGCCTCAACAAAGACATCGAAAACCTCTGCACTACATGCTCAACATGCAACAAATATGCTCCAGAAATTCCAAAACGACCAATCACACCTTGGAGAAAAACCGCTGAACCCATGGAACGAGTTCACATCGACTTTGCCGGACCTGTCTTCAATGCAACTTGGCTAGTTGTAGTTGATGCATACTCTCGTTTTCCATTCGTATTTCCGATGAAGAAAACCCGAGCCACAGATTGCATCGAAGTGCTAGACAGCATCTTCAGCCAATTTGGCTACCCCAAATACTTGGTATCCGACAACGGCAGACAATTCGCAGCCGAAGAATTCAACTCCCATATGCAACGATCCGGAACTCACACGATGAAATCACCACCATACCATCCGGAATCAAATGGGCTTGCGGAAAAATTTGTGCAGACTTTCAAGAAATCCGTCAAAAAGATCTTGGAAGAAACTCCCGACATGCAGCCCGCTAAAGCGACCAAAATCTGGCTAGCGGATTACCGCAACACACCTCTTCCCTCAATTGGACAATCACCCAGCGAACTTATGTTCTCGCGACTACTCAATCATCCACTCGACACCTTTACCCCGCCGCGCGCCAACCAAGCAGCCGAGCAGACGCCGCCAGCGACTCAACAAAACAATAACACCTATTCAATAGGCGACTTAGTCTGGCGCCGATCCACGCTCGAGAACTGCTGGCACGCAGCAACGGTCACTAACACAAAAGGACAAGCCATTTGCGAAGTCCAAGATGTTAAGAACGGAAAATTACACCGGACTCATCTCGACGACCTCAAACAAAGAAAATCTACAAATCCGCCTCAACAGCCGGACAGTCTTGACCCCGAGACTTCGGAAGCTGATTGGCTCCACCCTCCAGCTAACTCAATTCCAGAAGAGGAAGAAGCCGGCAGATCATCATTCGAAGGCATTTGCCTACCTCGTGTCGCGTGCCTTACCTCCTCCGTCTTAGTCACCCCCCGCTTTCAGCTACTGAACATGTCCGACACCCTGTCTGAGTTTGAGTACATGGAGAACGGCGTGGATGAAACTTCGACCGCTCCTCCATCTCCGCTCTCTTCGCCACCTCCTCAAGATGCCCACTCTGAATGTCCTCCTCGTCTCCGAGCCCAACTTCGCGTCTCCCGCCTTCGTGCACATGTCCAACCACTGGTCCTACCAGACGATGCAGAACGAGGATGCCGCCCGTTGTGCGTAGTCCCACCGGCGACTGAGCAACGCACACGCTGTGAGGTCGCTGCGATCTTCGCCGACCTTGTTTCGCACGAAGCCCGCGAAGCGCTAGTCACCGAAGCGCTCCAGAAAGAAGGCAATCCCTTCCGAACGCTCTGTGCCATCGCGACGGAACTTAAAGACATGACGTCGGTCCGCCCAATGGTTAGCCTTGAGGATGTGAGCCGCATCCTCAGAGCTAAGGGCCTGCCCTCGGACCTCGGTGGTTTCACCCACACCAAGATCGAGAGATTCGACCTGGTAACAGTGACCCGCCTGTTATGCCCGAATCATAGATTCCTCTGTCGTAAGACAGATGGCAACCTGCGCGGTTTTTACCGCTATGGTTGTGGGCCGATTAACAACTACGTCCTGGTCGACTTCGGATATCCCGAAAGTCGACGAGTTCTCTCCGACCACGAAGAAGTCGAGAACGTCCCAGTCACCGGCCCCGTCGACGCAGTCCCGCTTAACGACTTCTATTTCCCCGTAGGAGACGTTAGCTCAGGACAGCTGAAAAGGACGGCTCGTAGCGCCATCCGATTGCCGACCCAAGAGCTAAGCCTCGTGCTGGCCTTCACGAAGCTTGTCCGTCATGTCCTTGGGACGAAGGACAAGGTTTCGTTCGCAAGGTTCAAGTCCACGATGTTTGGCCTTGGTCTGCCCCAGGAGCCGAGCGAGTTTTCATCCCTCGGCCTACAGGGCGCACTGCGCCTCTTTGCGCCCGACATCCGTCTACTGTCCCTAGCCTACGACGTCCAACCCGACGACACCCACCCCCGCAACATCCTCTCTATTGTAAGTCCACAACATTACCACGACGCTTGACTACCCCTCCCCCGTAGTTTTATTCTCCGAAAAAGGGAGGACTGCAATGTCCCAACATTGCCCTTCTTACCCAACATTACCCAATATTGTTTTAACCCCTTAACAGCTGCTAGGTTAACAGGTGCAACAGGTGCACGGCATGACCTGTGCCATCCGTGCCACGGCACTTGACCTAGCACCTAACCCCGCCCCCTTTTTGGGTCCCTATAAAAGGAACCCACACTCCCACACAAGGGAATCTTAGTAAGTTATTATTCTTATTATCCATTCAGTTATTATTCCTCGATTCTTATTATCTTATTATTCATTCATCTTTGTTGTTCATTTATTGTTTGCGTTTAATACTTTGTTCTTTATTACGTTATTTATATTTTGGTTATCTCATATTCTGTTGTCGAGATAAATATCGCGTTGTATTAGTATCCTTACAGAGGGAACCAGACGGGGACACATCAGTACTAAAAAAACTAGTCAGTTCCAATTGCTTTTACGATGTCAGAAAATATCGTATGAACAATGTAGTACAATGCAAAGTTTGAATTCTGCAAGCCTAAGCATATCTAAACACAATGTCTGGGAGCGGCTTGCAAGTGTAAACGTTTAATCGCACCACATTTGTGGTAGTGACACCTTGGTATCATGTGGGAAAGACCAAGTGTCTGGAAAATATGTACATAACACATATACTCACAGAAAACAGTAGGATAACACGACTCTCTACGAAAAATACATACATAACGTACTTTGGACAGACCGTATAACAACATTACGTATGTTATTTGTAAGGTTGTGAAGTAGAATTTAACTGCTGTTTTGTATTTGTTTAAAATTAGTTTCTATCGTATAGCAAGGTGATAAACGTCGGAAATTATGATTTTTATTGCAGGTAGTAGTGACGGTATTTCCAACTTCCCCTACAACGAAGAAAATCTGTTTCCGAGTGGCAGGTGACGCACAGATTTTTGCCGTCATTCGACGTCCCAACTTTTGAATAATCTTTTCTGTCACCTAAATTAAATATTTTCACCCAAATAAATATATTTATTTTATTTTTAAAAAATAAGTACATGCATACCTAAATAGCACACCCCGCCCCTAAATAAACTTCGGTATTAACTGTATAAAAATAAAAATACTGTGTTGATAAACATAAAAGTTCAATACAATTCAATAGAATTCAAAAAAACCCAAACTTTGAGCTGTCTAAAACCAAAAACTACGCCGTAAACAAGTATTCATTTTTCTGTCAAAAACGGAGAACACGTCGTAAACACTGAATGTCACACCAATTATAATGCAAAAAAATATATGTTTTGCTCAGATGTTTTTTAAGTTTCGAGCTACATATTTAGATTCTCAAAATTATGGGTTTGTAAAATTAAGTTTAAAATTCTCTTGATGCTTATTAAAATTCGTGTTTTTGTATGCTTTTGGTAAATATGTATAACATCAAGAGCAGAGAACAAAGTATGTTACACAACTTCTCTGAATATCACATTACCACGTCATTACAAAAAATTCTTCCGCCTGATACGTCCTAAAAATGTTTGCACTCACACATTATCTCCGGTAATGCGGTGTACTATGTAGAGGTCATAACTACTAACAATTTCAAAATAACGCATACGAAATTTAATTTCATATACATACAAGTATTTTCAAAAATACTACGTATAAAAAATTTTATGGGGTTGTGTAAATTGTGTTATGAAAAAGAATTGGAAAAAATAAGGATACTGTAGATGCCGGACATAGTAAAACTTCCCCCGCGGGATTAAACACCCTAACAGTGTCTTCAGAGTTGGGGACAATAAATATTGACTTAAAGATAAGTAAAAACATCCTTGTACGTGCTTTTGCCGTACATGTGAAGCGTGTTCTCTTTTGCCTTTTTTCACTCTATTTTTTTGTCACCTGGGTTATTAGAATTAGTAAGCCCACGTCTTTTTGTATTGTATTCTTTGTGGTAAAGTCACACTGAGGTCGGTTGTTAGACGTCAATAAAGTTTTTTTCATAAGTTGTCAGACGTGAAAGTTCAAAGTGCTCACCTAAGCATTAAGCTTGGTTTCGCCGATTGTTTAGGTCCATTTTGGTCTAACAAACTTGATGTGTAAAAAATACAAAAAAACTAATTTTTCTAAATTTATTGAAAACTTGGAAACACCGTGGTGAAAATTTATTTAATAACAATGTTGTTAGAATTACGATACATCTGGCCGCTAATTGGTGTAGAACGATACGAAAGGGAGAATCGGCGATTTTGAATAACAGAGAAAAAAACCTTTCGATAACACTTGACGCAGAGCATTGTGGCTAGGGAATTGATAACCGGTACAACGGCAAGCATGGAAACGTAATAAATGACAAATGCCGTTCCGTTGAATTTGGCAAACACGACTACGGCAGATCCAATTGCTCCTAGGGATACTGAAATTGGAGTGAAGCATTGAACAAAAAGACGAAAGTTTAGTTGTTTTTGGACTTCTAGCATGGATTTTTGAACTTTGGTGGACATTTCTCTGAGCCAGAGCATAACTTTTATGGATGTGAAAAGCATGATTGTGATGTTGATAACGGAGATTAGGGTCAGGCAGATCATGTACACCCAGATCCCTGTGGCTTTCTAAAAATTTTTTAAGAACAATACTATAAAAAAAGGTAATAACAATTTTTTTTGAAGAAAAATCTACAAAAAAATGCAATTTATAAGAAAAAACATTTGGAAAGAAACAGCTTATTTTTAAATTTGTGTTGTAAACAAACTTACAAATTTTTTTTTAAAAAACTTTTTTTAATGAAAAAAAAATATTTTTTTTTCATATTTAATTTTTTTTTAATTTAATTTTAATTTTTTTATGTTAAAAGAACTTACATCTGAGATCCCGCAAAGATGATCAGTCTTATCCCGACCTCTCCAGACAGCGATTTTCCTAAACTTGGCCATTAGCGTGGGATCTGCGTGAATAGGTTGTAAATCGACAAACAACCATGCCATGATAGCCATCGAAAACAGAAATTTCATAAGATATGAAATAATCATGTACCGATTTGACAACTGTTTTTGACTAAAAAAAATTTGTTGGTTACAATTTTGGAAAAACAAAGAACATGACTCACAGACAAATCAGCTTATAGCGATAGGTAGCTAACGTGGTTATCGCACTGTACGACATTCCAACTGATGTAAAATACAGTATAGGATGAATACAATTAGCTTTTCCTTTAAGTATGTTAAAAGGTGTCCGACTGCCTGCTATGATGAATCCATCGACAAATTGGTATTCCTGTAATATTTTTTTGCATGTTGACAGTTTTTTTTGATTCGAATTTTTTTCAAACGCAGAAAAATAAGAGAAATGAGATTTCTTTGTATTAAGTTATAAATAAATGCATTTGCATTTGCAGATTACACAATTTAAAATAATTCGGTGGATATAATTTATGCATAACTTTTTTTTTTCATTTTCGAGAAATCAAATTAGATTATTCATACTACGCAGTCTAATTTTGGCATGCATTATATGTATATACATACGTTTAGTTTTTACGCCAACCCGGTAGAAAAAGTGCAATTATTATACTTGAAAGATGAAATGATTGTTCTGGCGGAAATACATATGAAGTTGTTACCGTAAAAGTGTACAAAAGCAAAAAAGAATAACAAAAAAAATTTGCTTTTAATCAAATTTTTTTGTGTAAAATGTAAAATTTTCCGGGGTTCAAAAAAATTTGCTGTAGTTTTGTTGGCATTTGGAACTAAAACGGTCAGTTTTTGGATTTGTTCATTTAGCTGTTTAGATTTTTTTGTATTTAATTTTCGAAAAAAATCGGATGACTTTTTTCATCTTTTTGCATCTGTACCGTAATTTGTTTTTTATTTTTTTAATTTTTTAATTTTTTATAACAAAAACTAACTTTTAACATCTGGTCTAATGATAACTAACCACTGAGTAATGATGAAATAAATAAATAAATAAAACAAAAACTAACATGCTCGCCTATTTTAATCGATTTAAAAATATACCCGTGCCGAAAAAAAACGAATTTGTTCCTAAATTTCAGAAGGTAAGGAGGGACCGTTAATGGGCGAACGTTCGTGTTCTTTTGAGTTCGTTCGCGAACAATATAAGTTTTCAGAACAAATAAAACGAACAAATATTTAGGTAAAATCGGTTTAATGGTGCCGAAATTGATGCTATTTTTCCAAGAATGGCAAATAGTGTCAATTGTATAGGAAAATTGTCACGAAAAACGTGAAAACGCATAGTACCGAAGTTTACGTGTTTATACCCAGTTTTGACTTGTATAAAATTTGCAAAAAATCAGATCGTTGTTCGTTGACAAAAATGTTCGCGTTCGTTCGACTTCTCGAACAAAATTAGCATAATATTCGTGTTCGTTCGAGAACAAAAAAACGGATGTCCGCCCATTCCTGGTCAGGTGTACATGGAAGCACAGAAACCCCAAAATATTCAAAATTCTTCAAACTTACAACTTGAAACAACATCTGCACAACAGAACAGATAGTGTCGATAATAACGCCATGCTGCAGTGCGGTGCTGTACAATTTCATTGGACCAATTGTTTTATGCCGAATAACAATGAAAAGCATCGAGTTGAGTATCAACGTTGTTAGACCACAAATGTAGCAAACGTACGAGTAGACATCGAGGCTTTCCATTTTTTCCTAAAATCTTTTTAAAACATTTTAAGTGACAAAGAGTTACAAAAACACGACTGGTGTACGCGTCAGATAAATACTAAATATTTTGCACTGTAAACACTGAAAACACGACAATATTCCATTTTTAGTAGTAACCTAAAACGACCATGTAACATACCCGTGAAAGCTACTTATGGAAAATGCGATTTTACCAGTTAACAAATAAATGACCAACTTGCTAGATAATGTATTCGTGGGAAGACATTTAGGTGCCATTGTACAACACTACACAGTACAAAGTACAACAGTGTGAACTGTATTGGCACGGGCAAACAGAGAGTGAGAATTAATTCCAGGGATACCAATGTAAGTGCACCAAATGCTGGATCCTGAGAAGCTGTTGTGCAAAAAAAGTTGAAACACCAACAAACTATGGATATTACACATGTAGATGTTTGTTGGTGTTTGTACACCTGTGGCACCTGTAGTATCTATGTACATGCACCTGGAGTATTAAAGGCTACAAGCTCGCTATAAGGGGGAAATCACGAAGAAAAAAATTACCCATACCGGATTTCCGAAAAAAATGTTGAAATGCTGTCTACTTTTTTTCAGGTAAATGCTTCCGTTGTTTATGTATTTCAAAAAAAATAATGATGGAAAAAATATAAAAAAATAAATAAACATATCTGGCATATAAAAATCTTGGCATCAGAGTTAAAAATGGATCTAAGATTTACTAGAGCTGCAATTTGGCACAGAAAACAAAAAAAAATTGTTATGCATTTGTTATGCATTTCGTACCTCAAATGAACTTATACGGGCTTAAACGCGCCGCAAATCTAAACCGGTCGTCGAAGGTGGTCGAGTTTATGGTAGGCGTTATCGTAACGCATAAACAGATTTTAGCATGTAAACATCTTATGTTGACATTGTATTTATTATATTTAAAAAACCAGAATACAGAGCAAAGAACAAATTGTTTTTGCTTTCACAAATAAATAAATATTTAAGAGTGCAATGCAGAAAAAATAAAAGCAATCAAGAACAAAGAATATCACGATAAAGTATTGTAGTAACAACAAATAATAAATCCGTTAATCGTCGACTTGTTCCCACCAGGAAACACCTGATTTATATTAAGTTCAAATACTCACAATGATCCAAAAAGTATTTATAAACGTGCTGACAAAAGTGTCATCGCATCACGGAAGCGGAAGAATAACGTCAGAAATGCCTAATAAGTGGATGACGCTGATGTGAGATCTAAGGTTTGGTGTACTTTGTCTATGTGTAGGCAAGTCTAGGACAAAAATACATACATCAAATCGTAATTAAAAAATTTAATGAAAACTAATCACAACGTAGACAGAAACAAAAATTTATTTGAATTCTCAATTCTCAATGCAAAAAAAATATAATAAAATAATAGGTATTTTGGCACTCGTGCTATGATTGGCACCTGGTTGAATATAAATAAAAAATATATTTATCAAGGAATTGAAGTCCTGTTATTTATGCTTTTAGATTTTTTGTCAACAATCTTTGCCAAATTTTTTTTGCATCGCGATGAACTGAAAATAAAATAAATACATGACAATTGCACTAAAGCCGACTAGACAATTTACGGCATCTTTGGTAGTCATAAAGCAGGTCTTCATTTAATTAAAAAATGTTTCTGGTTCCTGGTTTGAAAAAAAACCAAACAAAATGAATCAGTATTTTTTGGAATACTGTTGATTTGTTTACCAAGTTTAGTTACCAAAATCGTGGTAATCGTGACGCACATAAAATTTAAAAATAAGGGGGAAGGTCATAGTATTGATTTCTAGCAGTGTCTAAAACGAACCGGTTCTCAGTCTATACTGTAGATGTTATAGACGCCTACCAAGTTTTGCCAAACATACAGGTTCAGTTAAAAAAAGGCACATGCCGTCGTTCTGTGCGCATCTTATTGCAAACTTGGGAATTATCTCATGGCATTCCCATGAGAGTCTCATGGGAATCCTCTCAAAAAAGCGCGCCAAAAATTAGGAATACAGTCGCTTTCTGTGCGCAACAAATCTTTACATGGACGCACGTATGTATATACATATATCGCGATATATCGTAGACGCCATTGGTCCCGTATTGGTCCGAAAGACGAATAGTTCTCAAAAAGTTTGAAAAAGCGCGCCAAAAACAACAAATACCGTTGCTTTTTGTGTGCAAATTACTTTTACATGAACGCGTTCATTCCTGAATGTATGTTATAGGCAGTAGATGTTATAGACGCCTGCCAATTTTTGCCAAACATACAGGTTCATTGAAAAATGTGCGAAAATAAACATACCATCGTTCTATGCACTTTACACCTATGTATAATACATACTTTTAGCAAACTTGTGCACTGAAAAGCCAGATACAAAAAATTTTTACCAAAAAATTCTTACCGACCCAAACGTCCCTAGCGAAGCCGGGCCGAGTATAATGTGTTACATTGTTTTGCTTCATGCGCAGAACGAGCTTCCAAATCATTTTTTATTTTTGTGATTTACAAAAACTTACTAGATCATAATTTTACATTTTAGAATCTTTATCACAATGAGAACACGGAAAAATGGGACTCGACACGCTGTTGTTCGTCGGGGCATTCGTTTTTTATCTCTTTTTTAGCTTTGAAAAAATTTCCACCGGCATGGCCCAATTGACACTGAGCAAAAATCTTAATTATAGATGCCATCGGTTTCGGTTGCGGCGTAAGTTTGTTGTCAAATTTTCATCTGCAGATTTTTAAATAATTAAGAAAATCAAAGCAGTAGGGAAGCAAATAACTTACAACGCAATTACAGTATTTATTTTGCTATTCATAAAAATATATAGTATGCATAAATATAAAAAAAATTAAATATGTAAACAATATAAGCTATTCATAAAAATATATAGTATGCATGCTAACATGGGCAAAAAAGTGGTAAAATATAGTGTGCTATTTTTTCATTGCCAACATTTTTCCACGATGAATCAATTCATCGATGCTCAATGTTTGATGTTTTCGTTTCTGACTAAACAAAAAACACCATAGACATCAAAAAGAAAATCAAAAAAAAAATAGGAAAAAACGTGTCAAATACCACGAACACCGTGCGCAAAATACTACAGGTTCAATGAAAAATTTTTAATATTTTTTCAGTTATTGGAACCAAAAACATTGATCATCTTTAGAACACTTTTACTGAAGTGCGAGAAATACATATGTATTACCCAGGTTTACGTTTTTCAGCTTCGGTAGACACAAATTTGCACAAAATACAACTTTGAACAAGTTTTTAGATGTTCGTTGGTTTGCTTTTGCAATTTAAAGACTAAATGTTTGCTTCTGTCGGTTTTTGTATTCTGCGCACTTTAAATTTGATCGAAATTAATTTTAAATGAAAATTTGGGTAAAATTATTAAAATGTTTTGGTAAAGGTTTCTGATAATGTAAAACACTAAACAGAATCTAAAAATTTTGATTGTAAAAAATCAGTAGGAAAACAATATTTATTGCTGGAATACAGAATGCACCGCCCATGCAAGATATTTAGATCTCTTTGACCTCATTAGACTCCGGTATGAACCCATTTCACTCACATCATTTTTTTTATTTTATCTGCAGATTTACTCACATCATTAAATTTATTTCTCAAACATCAAAGTTGCAATTTTTCTTTTTTTTAATTAATTCACAGATCAGAAATTAAAATTTTTGTAAACCGCTTTCGAAGAACAGTAGCCAAAAGCTGGTAGCCAACAAAGGCAATGGCGCATGAAAATATGAAAGAAAGAAAACTGACGGTGCACCGCAGCTTGCCCTGCCCTGCCCAGCCTCGCAGCCAGCCGGGCCAAAGGGTAGCTGGTGCATGTTGTCATGACTACTGACCAACCAAACCGGAGGGCATTGTGTGCTTCTTTTTCTCAGAGGCGCTTGTTCTGCTTGTTCCTTTAAAAAACTTTTTGAATTGAAATAAAATTTTTTTTTGATAAATGTGACACCTTGCCTGTTTTTTTTTCAGACGGGCAATGCACCTAACATATAAAAAAAAAGTAAAAAATGGAATTTTGTTTCCTGCCCTTTTGACGAACCAACTGCAAGAATGGGGTAGGCGGGGACCGATTATCTCGAATGATTACTTCCGACTCGGGTGGATTATGATTTTAGGCGGACGTTTGATAGCCAAATGGGATAGGAAGTCGAATATCGTTTTTTTCGCTTGTGCGTAAATTTTGAAATTTATAATTTTTTTGTTATTGTAAATTTGGATTTTTTTGTTTTTGTAGAATGGGCGGATGTTTTTGTTTGTTTGCCAAAAAATTGCTTTTTCCAGTTCATGGTCGGTTTTTGCATGTGAAGAAGGCCAATTTTACGTTTTTCTCCTGAGAATACAAAATTTGGCGCAAATGATAAAAAATATTAGTGCTTACATTTGTTCAATTTCGAACACAATTTTTTAAATTTTCGTGTTTGTTCTCAAATTCCAAAAACGAAAAAATGACTGTAAACACAATGCTGTCAATTTTTCACATTTACAGGTCGTACACCTACATTTTGATGAATCCTAGCATTGCGCGTGCTATCAACCAGGTGAGTTAATTTTTACCTTAAAAAATAATTTTTGAACTTTTTATTTTACAGGCACTCGTAAAATCAGGATTCGATATATCAGCTCAAAATTTCAAGGCCGAATGCCTGAATAAGAAAATTCAGTTAGTGAATATCAAAAAATCTTCAACAGCCAGAACGACGACTCCCGGTACGCAAAGAAGGCAGGGCGCTGCCACCGCCAGGCAGCAGCCACCGGCGCTTACGGATATTCAGGTACACTGAGAAAAAATTTTTATGTCAGTTTTCAAAACTGACACTTTTTGTACAAAAAAACAGCCAAATTTTGGCTGTTTTCAAAACAGCCATTTTCTTGTCAGGAAAAACTGACATATTTCAAAAGCTCAGTTTTTCAAACTGGGTTGTTGAGGGTTTTATGTGGCATTCTGCATATGCAAATGTTTTCTTGTGTTCCCAGCATCGTTTAAAAAGTGGATTTATCATTTTTGGGTGAAAATGATAGGAGATAAGGCATCTGGTTTCAGCCGCGGCGAAAATGAAAAAAAGCCCAGCTTTTTCCAAAATAGCGATGCTGGTAGGGGGTAGGACTGTGAAGCTGAGGGTGTGCGGTTCGAGTCCCGCAATACGAAAATTTTTTTTTATGGTGTTTTTCTATTGTATTCGGCATTTCTAGTTTTTTGGCAAGCAAAAATACAAATGTTCGAACAATTTTGATTGCCGAAATCGGCCAAAATTGTCGAATTTGAGGGAGGTATGGTAAAAAAATCGTTGTGAGTGAACCAGAAGAGCTAAAAATGTGGGGGACAGCAATTCTGAAGCGCAATAAAATTCTCTAACTAATTTTGAAAAAAAATATACACCTTGTCACTTTGAAAGTTTCGAAAAAATTGAAATTTCCGAAAAAAATTAGGTTTTCGAAACTTTTTAGAACCCGAATCACAAAACTGATAGCACCATTGTATTCTGCGTTCATTTTTACCCCTGTGCCTAAATTTTCAAAAAAATGCATAACAAACGCGCCGTTTGTTGATTTTTTTGCCGAACCCTACTTTGAAAATTTTTGTTGCCTGGAACTCAAAAAAAGTAGGGTTCAGGAGAAATTATACACCGGCGCGTCGGAAAGAGAAAAAATTCTGAAACACCGCCCTTAGACGTAAAAGATGCTGCGGAATCTAATTTTGATATTCGTTTTTTGATCCGGTTTTGAAAATGTTTCGAAATTTTCGAAACAAAATTTTTGTTTCAAAAATTTAATTTTTTCTTGCACTTGCTTAATCATTAAGGTTGGACTAAATATAATCGTTAGAAAGAAAATTTTGTTGCGCGTCGAATGCATTTTGGATTGGGTTTCGATCTTTATTATGTACATAAATATGATTTTTCTAGTACACCCTACTCAAATTTGTCACAAATGCCAACTTTGCAAAACGGGAATCGCCTCATTTGAAAGACGATGCTCGATTCTATTTGTACCAAAAAAAGAAAGACAATAGACAATAAGCGCTCACTTTTTTGAATTTTTTAAATAAATTTAATTCAATCGACTTTTGTCCAGAGTTCCAAAGCGCACCAGACTGCCGAGGCTTTCGCATGTTGCGCGCGCGAGTCAATGCATTTTGAAGATGTGGATTTCGCACCAAGTTACAAAAAAATGTAACTCAGCCCAAAATTCAGTTTTTTTTATGAAATTTTGTTTACAGACAGTTTCAGGGGTGTTCTTTATGCTGACACAATTCTTTTTTTTAATTCGTTCGAAATTGACAAAATCGAAGGAGGTATGGTAGAAAAATCGCGGCGCATAAACAAAATGAGCTAGGAAGGCAAACAAAAGCAATTCTGAAGCGAAACTAAATTATCTAACTGATTTTGAAAAAAAATTTA
>CAXAKE010000056.1:0-10301 GCA_963969345.1 Turbatrix aceti
TTTGTATACGTCAAAGCGGTTGGCACTATTGGACGAAGTAATGGCAAAAATGAGCAAAGGCATTTTTCGATTAACAAAATGCCATGAATATCAACAAATTATGTATTCGACAAAGGTAGGCGTTGTCAACGCCTACCTGCTTACATTACATTAGCTTGAAAATGTACTTTTGGCCTTTTTGGACTTTTTTTACTATGTATGTATTTATGTTAAGTGCGACCACATTGCGCCAAAGAACAAGCGACCGCCAGGCCACCCTCCGAGGCGATGGACCGACGACTTTGCGGCCTTCCAGAACGCTCCTGCTAAAGACTACGACGTGACGCAGGTAGCTACGATTGACATACATAACCTGGCTTTAAAAATGCCAATGTTTATTGAAAAAAAGACATTGGCACATAAATACTTATAGGTATGCGACTAACTAGACGTTTCAAGGGATTTGAAGAAGGTTTTTTCAAAAACTTTGTTAAACACATTGATCCAAACAATTTTTCTTTCCATGTTTCGCAAACGATGAAAGGAACGATAATTGCCGTTGTGCAGGAATATCGGACGAAAATCTTAGTTGTAGTTAAAATTTCGTAAAACAAAGTATTAATATTATTTTGAAAACGCCATTGAACAAATAATAAACAATTATAAATAAAAAAAAGTCCGTTAAAAATTGTAGTCTGAATAAGCAGTAAATTCTCAGCTTTTCGTCGTTCTTTTGAAACAACATGCAATTTGCTTGAACAACATCGACTGCTTAATCCAGCGGATAAACAAAAAAATAACGATATCACATTGGTACATAAAAATGAAACGTTTGCTCCGTAGTTTAACCAATCAGTCAATAAACCGTGATAATTTTTGCATTCTGAGCCGTCATCAAAGTAACAATACCAGTATGGCAGCACGGGTAGCTGAATGATCATCGGACCAATGAACATAAAAATGATATACGCAAGAGTAAGGGGCTTGCTCCATAACGTTTTCACACGACGCCACAAAACAACAGCTTTGAATAATATTTTTTTTATTTTTTTTCATATTTAATTGTATTATAATGACAAACCCGTGAATCTGTTGAACGATGTCAACATAAAGAAAATACCCATAAATTCGTTTTTGTGTCCAATAAATAAATCTAAATATAATTCATATTTTGTTAATTTGGTTTTCGACTTCGGATTGAATAACTACTGGAATAGAATCATTGTGAAGGAATTTGCATGCCGTAGGATAATTGCACCGATCCAGATATGTTTTTGACATTTGAATATTTGCGTAACATTTAGATAAGTTATCTACGGTGGCATTAAAATAAAACGCAGGAGGGCACTTTGTAATGCATTGCACAGAGAAGAAGAGAAGCAACAAAAGAAATATCTTTTTGCTAATCATTCTTATTTAATACGAGTTTACTAATAAAAGAACGATTCTTTCAGTAAGTTAAGCATACAAAAAATTACATAACTGTTTTCTTCATGCAAGCAGACATTATGATACCACTTGCAGCTGCTGTCTTTACGCTCTGAGAACTGATATCATTGACATTTCCATTTATTTTTAAATATATAATATTTATTAACCCCCTTGAACCTATGCACAAAGCGAAGCGCCCATGGTCTCGACTGGAAAACAGACATGAAAACGGGCCTAATTTTTAGGCCCAGGCCCGGCCCGAAATTATCCCCTCTGTTTTTTTTCGAATTTTTATAAAAAAAATAGCAGCCAATCGTTATATAAATGACATAAATAACTCGTTTTTATTCAAAATACCATGTTTTCTATCTGTAGAGACTAAATTTTGTTAAAAATAACCAAAATGCAGTAAATTTTTATAATTTTTTACATTATTTATTAAATAACGGGCCATAACGGGCTTTTCCGGGCCTACTGAAAAGTCACAGGCCCGGCGGGCCATTTTCATGTCTGCTGGAAAACAGTTTTTTTTGTGTGTTCTTTTTAAATTTTTTTTATAACATTGTTGATGCTTTGACATCATTATAGATGACGGCGAATTCGATGAAGATATAAGACGAGGACAATAAAAATTTTTTTTGTCATGCTTATTTTTCCCCATTTTTTGAAAGCAAATTTGTGACATCATCATTTTCATGTTTTTGCGTTTTTATTGTAGAAAGCGTCTGAGCTAAAACAAAAGAAGCTAAAATTACGATTTATTGGATTCTCTGAAAACGCCAAGTTGAAATTCACGTTCAGAACCATTTTTTTGCATTTTTGTCAAAATCGAGTAGTTTACTTCTACTTTGAGTTGAACAGAAGCACTATTCATAATTTATGTCATTTCTTGTTGCACATGTTGGCGAATGAAGATTTTTGTATTTATTATCAACAAATCAAAACAAAACAAAGATGTGCACCCAAAAGAGAGGAAGACGCTATCCCCTACGAAGTGAGTAGCTTCTGCGCGCAAAAGAAAGGGAGACGCTATCCACTACGAAGTGAGTAGCTTCTGCGCGCAAAAGAGAGGGAGACGCTATCCACTACGAAGTGAGTAGCTTCTGCGCGCAAAAGAGAGGGAGACGCTATCCACTACGAAGTGAGTAGCTTCTGCGCGCAAAAGAGAGGGAGACGCTATCCACTACGAAGTGAGTAGCTTCTGCGCGCAAAAGAGAGGGAGACGCTATCCACTACGAAGTGGGTAGCTTCTGCGCGCATAAAAGAGAGAAAAGAGAGAGCGCGCAGATGGGTGGTTCTTCGTTGATAGATTCTGATGGATTCTGGTCGTCGCTGTGCCGCGAAGAATTTTCCGGTGGCATTTCATAGACCCTGCAAAAGCATCTTCGTAAAACCACAATTCAGAAATGGTGCGCTCAAAACAATTCTTACCGTGAGTGATAATGGGTCACCTGTGCAAGCATCAGCTGGTATCACTGCTGGCACTGGCCGTGGAAATCATTGAGGCGATGAGAACAGAGAAACGGCAACGGAAATCGATGCAAAAACGTTGACAATCCATTGTTCACAAATAGCAAAGTGAGGAACGTTCGCGATCTGTTAAAGAAAATGTGCGCACGCGCTGTTTGAACGTGTTGTTCTGACGTTCAAAAAACGGAACGCGATCGTTCCTCAATCGATTGTCAACGTTTTTGCATCGATTTCCGTTGCCGTTTTCTCTGTTCTCATCGCCTCAATGATTTCCACGGCCAGTGCCAGCAGCGATACCAGCTGATGCTTGCACAGGTGACCCGTTATCACTCACGGTAAGAATTGTTTTGAGCGCACCATTTCTGAATTGTGGTTTTACGAAGATGCTTTTGCAGTGTCTATGAAATGCCACCGTTCATCGCGGCACAGCGACGACCAGAATCCATCAGAATCTATCAACGAAGAACCACCCATCTGCGCGCTCTCTCTTTTCTCTCTTTTATGCGCGCAGAAGCTACCCACTTCGTAGTGGATAGCGTCTCCCTCTCTTTTGCGCGCAGAAGCTACTCACTTCGTAGTGGATAGCGTCTCCCTCTTTTGCGCGCAGAAGCTATTCACTTCGTAGTGGATAGCGTGCACATCTTTGTTTTGTTTTTGTGAAAAATACGTTTGACCGATACTCATATAGAAATAAATTGTAAAAAAAGCAAGAGATACTCAGCATAGCAACACATTCATAAAAATCACTACACTTACTTCCAATTCAGAAACGTTGTTCTATTTTATTGCAAAATCACTAAGTTTACATCTGCAAAATCGACTGATATCAAAAACTGCGATTGTGCATCTTTTTGCGTCCAAGACAACTGTTGAGACGTCATTTTGTAAAAATGATGAAAAATGAAAAAACATGGGGTGTTTTATTTCCTATTTGAAGAAATTTGGTTTTTACAGTCAGTTTACTTCTTCAAGAAGTGAATTCTAAAAAAAAGGCAAAAAAATAGCATGACAAAAAAAATTTTTATTGTCCTCGTCTTATATCAAAAAATCAATAAACAATCGATAATATCGAAATTTTTTTCTAACTCCGGAATTTTCAAGCGGATTTCAACACAAAATAGTAGACCGTGTTCTACGTCCCAAAAAACCGTCGTATGGAACAAAAAAAACTACAAAACAGACAAATTAGTATTTTTATTAAATCGACACACACATATATAAATTAAAAAAATTGTTTATAAAAACAAAAAAATTTGAAAAAACATTGAAATTAAAAAACACGCTTGTGAGGCAGTGTTTTTCAAATCTTTTACGTGCGTGTTTTTGGCGGAATAAAAATTGGTGCCTTTGCTTGAATTCAATCGTATTTGACAAATTATGTTTGCAGGTTCTTTATACCCATAAGCAGGAGCATCTTCCCAATAAGGGCCTTTTCGAACATAAAATTTCATCACTGCCAATCCACCGATATTTCTGACAGAAAGATGGTTAAGAGTAAGAGGTGATCCGTCGACCCACTCAAAGTTATCAGACGTACCATCTCTGAACTTGGTGCACGGAATGTATAATCCTATGTAGCTTTTAGGAGAGTTTATGTAGTGGTCGACTGCAAACAAAATATATTTCTTTTATAGTGCTCAAAACAGTCAGAGTAAAAAACATACAAAGAACACCGTTTTCGATTTCGGATTCGATAACCACGGGAATAGACTTGTGATGAAGAAACCGACAAGCAGAAGGATAATTACAGCGATCCAGTTGAAAACCCGGAATCGGTAAATTTGCATAGCATTTGGAGTAATTGTTTATGGTCGCGTTGAAAAAAAATTCAGGAGGACAATTTGAAATTGACTGTGCAATTACAAATATCACGCTCTGAAAGCAAAGCGTCCGAACCAAAACCATCTGTTTCATTTGTGCAAAAGCGGCATAATGTCGGCTTCGAATATGCAGTATACTGTTATCACAAAAAAACTTGGAAATGTTCACATTTGTTTTAGCTTAAAAGTATAAAAATGTTTTAGAATACAGGTGCTTTGGCACTCCGTAACATGCGCCTTGCTCTATAACTGTAATCGAAAACGTTTACTGTTTTCGAACCAGCGCGCAAGCGCGCTGGCACGGCCACGTCCGCTCGGTCGCCGCTCCGCGGGCGCTTCGCGCCCGCTTCGCAGGCTCCCTCGCTCCAACTGGTTCTTGCCACGTCCGCTCGCTCGCTTCGCTCGCTCGCTCCAACTGGATCTTGCCACGTCCGCTCGCTCGCTTCGCTCGCTCGCTCCAACTGGTTCTTGCCACGTCCGCTCGCTCGCTTCGCTCGCTCGCTCCAACTGGTTCGTTCCCCAGTGTAACGGGAAAAGTGTTGTAGGTCAAAGTTTTTTTAGGAAAAGGATCTGAGTATCTTGGTCTAGCCCTGCGGGTTATATTCGTGGATCCATGTTTGGTTTGTTTACCCGTGTCATTTTGGCTAGCCCTTCGGGACAACAGGGTGTATTACATAAAGCTGCAGCGTCCAGCTGCCCTTTTGCATGATTTATTTTGTATGTCATAAAAATGACCAAATGCAGATTTGAAAAACATTGCTAGTGCTTTTGTGAAAATGTTGCGATCAGAAAGGTTGCTGGTGCATTTGAAAAGTTTTACGGTCAGTTTTGTGCTTAAAACAAATCTACGTTTGACATTTTAGAATATCAACATTTTAGTATGATGAGCCGATACGGCAAAGCAACATTTTGCTCAGCCTGCTTGTTAAAATTATCCTGGCAAATTTTTATCAAAGAAATTGGAAAAAAAGCTTCGGACCGGCCTTCGGCCGTTCCTCCGCTTCTAAAACTCTTTGACATGCTCTAATTTGTCGCTAAAAAAGTTTTGTTCACCTTTTGGAATGCTGCAACAGTATAAAACTATAAAACTGCTCGTTTGACCGATTTCTAATGATAAAAAAAGAGAAGCCTCGGGCCGGCCTTCGGCCGTCCCTACGCTTCTAAAATTCGAAAATCGTTGTTAAGGGTTTAGTTTTAGATACAACGTGCATTTTCTCATGTATTTATGGAAAATGCATCAAGTAACTTACATAAAAAGTTTGATAAGGTCAAAGCATTGGGCTGGCCTTCGGCCATCCCTACGCTTCTAAAATAATGAAGTTGTTTGCGGGTGAAAGGTAAAACTCTCTTAACCGCTTACAGTAAAAGGAAACCGAAAATTTGGGGACTCCAAACAAAAAAACTAAAAATTTTTGAGCCTTACTGTAGGTATTTACGCGACGCGCTATATAAATACGAATACATAGAAAGTACTTTGGAATAGTAACATTTTTCTGACGGACCTTCGTTTTTTGATCCGGCACGTTTTAGATCTTGGTTGTTATGGCAAAACATCATATTGCTCAGCCATTTTGCGAAAATCATGCTACAAACTTTGAAATAAATTTAGATATGGAAGATGCTTCGGACCGGCCTTCGGCCGTTTCTCCGCTTTTAAAACTCTTCGACATGTTCTAACTCGGGGCTAAAAAAGCTTTGTTTACCGTTTGAAACAGTATGAATTTCATACTGCTGCAACAGTATGAAATTCAGAAACATTGCTTGTTTGATCGGTTTCTAATATTTAAAAAAACAGAAGCTTCGGGCCGGCCTTCGGCCGTCCCTACGCTTCTAAAACTTGTTTTTTTTTCTTTTTTCATAATATAGAAACTTGAATATTCTAATACGGGTTAGGCATTACATAAACTTCCGGTAAACTTGGAGTAAAAGGTAACGGAAAACTTCAAAAGCTATGAGGCGGCCTTCGGCCACCCTTTACGCGACCAAAAAAATTGGACGGCTTAGGTTTATTGCAAAAAATTAGGAACTCATATTTTCCTAGGAAGTAAAGCTTTGTACCGGCAATTTTGCCGTTTCCAAGAGAAATTATTTGTAAAAAGCACAGCTTGTTGTCATTTACCTGGAAGGCTTCCGGGTGACTTTTGGGCAAATCGAGGCTTTTTTGTGGCAAAAAAATATTTATTTTAAATTAGCTCGGGGCCGGCCATCGGCTGTCCCTCTGCTTCTAAAACTTTTTGATATGTTCAATTTCATGGCTAAAAAAGGTTTTGTTCATCGTTTAGAATGCTGGGAGTAACCACAATTTAGAATTTAGAAACATTGCTTGTCAGATAGGTTTCAAACGTTTAAAAAAACAGAAGCTTGGGGCCGGCCTTCGAGAGTTCCTCTGCTTGTAAGACTCTATGACGCGTTCAATTTCATTGATATGAAAAACATTAGAGTATTTCCTTGGTCCAGAAATTTCTCAAGCTTGTGCTTGCTCTTGCTCCTGCTCGGAGCAGAGGCAAGAGCAAGAAACGTTTTTCAAGAAAAAAATATAAAAGTGAAGAGCGTGGGCTGAGCGAGCGCAAAAAAATTTAATTAGAAAAAACGCGAGCAGGAGCAGGAGTGATTGCTCTCAGAAAATTGAACTGAAATGATACAAGAGCAAGGACAAAAAAATTGAAAAACGCTGAAAAAAATATGAAAAAAAGTTTTGTTCATCGGTTAAATAAAATAATGCTAGAAAACAACAATATTTTCATAATGTACAAACTTGGCATTTCTGATCGGCTCCGAATATAAAACAGAAACTTCGGGCTGACCTGCGGCCGTTCAAAAGAAGCAGTTGTACGCAGGATGGCGAAATCTCCCGGGATGCAATCTCCCGGAGATTCTCCCGAAATCTCCGGAAATTTTCCCAAAATCTCCCGAGAGACTCAGCTCGCTAAAAAGCATTAAGAATTGTTTTCCTTAATTTTAACTTTAATTAAGGAATTTTCTGCTTACAGCAATTTATAAAAAACTTAATTTCTGCTTACAGCAATTTATAAAAACGCGGATTTTTCACTATTGTTTCATTATTTTCCGTATAATTATTTATAAATCTCCCGGGAGAATTTTTTTACCCGGGAGAATCTTCGGAGATTCTCCGGAGAAATTCTCCCGCTTCGCCACCCTGGTTGTACGCTAGGGATGTATATTTTTAGTTTAAAAACAAATTTACGGTAAACTTGCAAAAAAAAGTAACGGGATAAATTTTTAAAAGTTAAAGAAATTTCTGAGTACTTTATAAATTAGGAAAAAAATATTGCACTTGAAAGGGTCATTGAAATTTAGTATTTGCCATGAGGCACTTTTCAATGGAAGAAGTATGTATATCTTTTATCATATTTGGATTCTTCTCATTTTTGCGGTTCGAATGGTACCACACATGTATTTTACTTTTTTGAAGTCTTTACGAGTCTTAGGGGGTCTGGGGTACTGTATGATACTGTATTTAGCTTTAATTATTTATTAGTGATCCCTAGCAATTAGGTAAAGAAGCTTACACCCTCCAGGGATTGAACCTGGGACCCTTAGGTGATGGATTCACTCTCGCACCACTCGCCTACAAACGCATCGTTTTCCCGCATTTGCCTCTCGGCGGGCGGCGTTTTGTGTTTGATCACTCCCGTTCCTTTCCGATTTCTTTCTCTGTTCAAACTGCAAAGTCTGCACTCTCTTCTACTCTCTCTGTTCCCTCCCTTATCCACAGACTAAGTGAATTGTTTTGAAGCCCAGGGGCAATATCCTCAGAGCATCAAAACGTAATATCAAAGCCTGTTCAAAGGCGCAACTTTTGGCTGGAACACATTTTCAAATTTCACAAATTTTTACAGAAAATTTTTGAAAAGAAAATATCGAACTACAAATTTTCACCTTGTTTTTCCGTTATCTGGATAAAAGTCTCGGATATGCCCGACAACTATTCTATCGAAGACGTAGATCACGTTAGATACCGTTTTAGGACATTTGATTAAAATTTGAGAAATTTCTTGTGTTTACTTTTTTCAAACCACTTCAGGTATATGTATTTTTTACTAATAGTATAAAAAATAATATAAACCAGCGCGCTAAAGCGCGCTGGCACGGCCACGTCCGCTCGGTCGCCGCTCCGCGGGCGCTTCGCGCCCGCTTCGCAGGCTCCCTCGCTCCAACTGGTTCTTGCCACGTCCGCTCGCTCGCTTCGCTCGCTCGCTCCAACTGGATCTTGCCACGTCCGCTCGCTCGCTTCGCTCGCTCGCTCCAACTGGTTCTTGCCACGTCCGCTCGCTCGCTCCAACTGGTTTTTGCCACGTCCGCTCGCTCGCTTCGCTCGCTCGCTCCAACTGGTTCGTTCTCCACGTAGGCACAGGGTTTTACCGTGGAAGGGTCACTCGTTCACTCGCTCGCCTGCGGCTCGCGAGCTCCCTTCGCTCCGCAACTGGTTCGTTCTCCACGTAGGCACAGGGTTGTACCGTATAAGGTTCACTCGTTCACTCGCTCGCCTGCGGCTCGCGAGCTCACTTCGCTCCGCAACTGGTGATGGAGTCGCTCGTTCGCTCCGCAACTGGTGATGGAGTCGCTCGTTCGCTCGCTCGCCTGCGGCTCGCGAGCTCTCTTCGCTCCGCAACTGGTTCGTTCTCCACGTAGGCACAGGGTTTTAAGGTGGAAGGGTCACTCGTTCACTCGCTCGCCTGCGGCTCGCGAGCTCTCTTCGCTCCGTAACTGGTGATGGAGTCGCTCGTTCGCTCGCTCGCCTGCGGCTCGCGAGCTCTCTTCGCTCCGTAACTGGTTCATTCTCCACGTAGGAAAAGTATTTGGGTGAAAAAGTTTTTGGCCCTAGGCACATTTACTTTTGACTTACGACATTTAGTATTATCAAATTCGGATTCCCCACACTTTTCCGGTTCGATTGATACTACATTTCCTATTTACGCATTTTGACACTTTATGCTCCGTATTTACCCCGCGCGACCCCGGAGCAACTTCCAATATTCATAATTGATGAATTATTAGCTTTACTAATTACGTAAAGAAGTTTGCACCCACGCGGGATTGAACCCGGACCCCTCCGGTTATAATCCCGGACCCGACCCATTACGCCACAAATGCATTGGTTTTAGCAACTTTCTCCCCGCTTTGAACCTTGGGCGTTGTGAGTTTTTGCACTAACCGATGCCTCCAATTCCTTTCTCTGACCGAGCTACAATCTCTGCACTCTCTGCTTCTGCCTGGCTTTGCACGCTGACTCTCGCACTAATCCCGAGATAAAGTGAATTTTTCTGAGCCCTGGGTGAAAGATCCCCAGAATATCGTTATATAGATCGAAAGCTTACATCAAGGCGCAACTTTTGCGAGAGCGGATTTTTGAATTTCGAAAATTTTTTCGGAAAACTTTTCGTTTGAAAATTTTGCTCACCTTGTTTTTCGCTAATCCGGATAAAAGTCCCGGATATGTCCGACAACTTGGCTATCGAATCTGTAGAAGATCTTATATCAACTTTTTACCCCTACCCTGAAATTTTAAGAAAAATCTTGTTTCCAGTTCGTCCAATCGACGTATTTACCCCTTATTTTTTACTACTAGTATAGTATAAA
>OZ017771.1:0-14339 GCA_963969345.1 Turbatrix aceti
CCTTTTTAGTTTATATAAAATATAGCTTTGAAGCAGCTAAGAATTTTAGAGGTGTATGAAACAGTTATTGAGTTTTGTTAATTCTTTAGTTATTACTTTACCAAGAAGTAAATCTTTAAGTTTAAATTGAAATTTTGGTAGAATGTTGGGTATAGTGTTAGGTTTTCAATTGTTAACTGGTACTTTGTTGGCTATTTATTATTCTGCTGATAGTTTATTGGCTTTTAATAGTGTACAGTATATTATATATGAGGTAAATTTTGGTTGAGTTTTTCGTATTTTTCATTTTAATGGTGCTAGTTTATTTTTTGTTTTTTTGTATTTACATTTTTTTAAAGGTTTATTTTTTAGCAGTTATCGTCTTAAGCCGGTTTGAGGTTCAGGTTTGACAATTTTTTTATTAGTAATGATAGAGGCTTTTATAGGTTATGTTTTGGTTTGGGCTCAGATAAGTTTTTGGGCTTCTGTAGTTATTACAAGTTTATTAAGGGTTATTCCTATTTGGGGCTCTACTTTGGTTGTTTGGATTTGGAGTGGGTTCAGGGTTTCTGGGGCAACTTTAAAGTTTTTCTTTGTTTTACATTTTTTAGTACCTTGGGGTTTATTATTGGTTGTTTTGCTTCATTTAATTTTTTTACATGATACAGGTAGAACCTCTAAACTATTTTGTCATGGGGATTACGATAAAATTAGATTTTTTCCTTTTTATTGATTTAAAGATGGTTATAATTTAATTATTTGGTTATCATTTTTTGTTTTTTCTTTAACTAGTCCCTTTGTTTTGGGTGATCCTGAGATATTTATTGAGGCTGACCCTATGATAAGACCAGTACATATTGTACCTGAGTGATATTTTTTGTTTGCTTATGCAATTTTGCGTGCTATTCCTAATAAGGTGCTGGGGGTTGTAGCTTTGCTAATAAGTATTGTAAGGTTCTATTTTTTTATTTTAATTTCTAACTATCATAGAGTTTTGACTAAATTAAATAAATTTTTAGTGTTTTTTTTTATTTTTGTTTCTATTATTTTAAGTTGGTTGGGTCAGTGTTTAGTGGAGTTTCCTTTTGTATATTTAAGTGCAGGTTTTTCTATTTTATATTTTTTTTTAATTTATGTTTTAATTTTTGTTTACTATTTTATTAATATTTTATTTAAGTAGTGTATATATTATAAGGAAGATATATTAGATTTAGGTTCTAAAGATAAAAATTACACTTTGTTTCACAATTTTCATATTTTGAGTCTTTCTACTTTTCCTTATTTAGTTTTTATGGGAGCTTTTGGTTTAACTACTTCAGTTTTACTTTTTTTTAAGTACGGTTTCTGATATTTTGCTGTATTTTGTTTATTTGTTTTGTTATTTGTTTCCTTTTGTTGGTCAAAAGATATTTCTATAGAAGGTTTAAGGGGTTATCATAATTTTTTTGTTATAGATGGTTTTAAATTTGGTGTTTTAATTTTTATTTTTAGTGAATTTATATTTTTTTTTGGTATTTTTTGGACTTTTTTTGATGCTGCTTTGGTTCCTGTTCATGATTTGGGTGAGACTTGGTCACCTGTTGGTTTGGTGTTGGTTAATCCTTTTGGGGTTCCACTTTTAAATACTATTATTTTATTAAGTAGAGGTGTGACTGTAACTTGGGCGCACTATGGTTTATTGAGAAATAAAAGTTGTACTGTTAGTATAGTGTTGACTGTAGTTTTGGCTGCCTATTTTACTTCTATTCAAATAATAGAATATCAAGAGGCTAGGTTTTCTATTTCTGATGGTGTTTTTGGTAGGATTTTTTACTTGTCTACAGGTTTTCACGGTGCTCATGTTTTATTTGGTGGTTTATTTTTGTTTTTTAATTTAATTCGTCTTTTAAAAAATCATTTTAATTATAATCATCATTTAGGTTTGGAGTTTGCTATTCTTTATTGACATTTTGTCGATGTTGTTTGGTTATTTTTGTTTGTTTTTGTTTATTGATGATCTTATTTGAGAATTATTTTAATTATAGAATAACTGATTGTTAATCAGCAGGTAAATTTTCAGGTCATGTTAGTTTAATTTAGAATACCAGTTTTGTAAACTGGGGGTTTAAGGTGGCTGTTTTTTCTTGATTTATTTTAGGTTTGTATTTTTTTTATGATTGTTTTTATTTTTTTTTATTTATTTTAGTTTGAGCTATAAGTATTTTTTTCTCTGGTTCTTGGGGGGGAATTTTTTTATTTGTTGACTCTAATACTTTTATTTTATTGGTTGTAATAACTATTTTTATTTTGGGCTTAGTCTTATTGAGGGAGAAAAATTATATAATTCTTATTTTATCAGAAATTTTAGTTTTAATTAGAATTATTTTTTTTTTTTCTTTTAGAATTTTGTTTATATATATTTTTTTTGAGCTGTCTATATTTCCTATTATTATAATAATTTTAGGTTATGGGTCTCAAATTGAAAAAATTAATTCAACTTTTTATTTGATGTTTTATGCCTCTTTTTGTTCTTTTCCTTTTTTATTTTTATATTTTTATTATGATTTAGATTTTGGTTTTTGTTATTTTACTAAATTAATATCTTGGGAGTTATTATTTTTTTTATCTTTAGGTTTTTTGATGAAGTTTCCTGTTTATTTTTTACATTTATGGTTACCAAAGGCTCATGTTGAGGCTCCAACAACGGCCAGAATGTTGTTGGCCGGCTTGTTATTAAAATTAGGTACTGCTGGTTTTTTGCGTTTTATAAAAAGTTTTAGGTTTATTCATTTAAATTTTTGATTTTTTATTTCTTTTATTGGTATATGTTTGGGGGCTTTATCTTGTATTTTTCAGAGTGATGCAAAATCTTTGGCTGCATATTCTTCTATTACTCATATGGGTTTTTTATTACTATGTTTGTTACTTTTGTCTTTGGAGGGTAAAACTTCTAGTTTACTTTTAATGTTGGCTCATGGTTATACGTCTTCTTTGATATTTTTTTTGATCGGTGAATACTACCATAGTTCTTCTACACGTATTATATACTATTTAAATAGTTTTTTAAACCTTAGTGTCTTTTTTTCTTTAGTTTTTATTTTAACTTTCTTGAGAAATGCTGGTATGCCTCCTTCTTTGAGTTTTTTATCAGAATTTATCTGTATTTCTTTTTCGTTAAATTTATTTTCTTATCTTTTTTATGTTCTTTTTTTTTATTTTTTTTTTGCTTTTTATTATTCAATTTATTTTATTACTAATTTTTTAATAGGTAAATCTTTAGTTTCTTTAATTTATTGGGGGGGTTTATCAAGTTATTTTTTTTTATTGATGTCTTTTAATGTGTTTTGGTTAGGTTTTTTTTTTTAGTGATTTAATTATAATAATATTACTAATTGGAAATTATAAATATTATAGCGGTATTGCTAATTGATTAGAGAGTTCTAACCATAAGGATATTGGAACTTTATATTTTATTTTTGGCCTATGGTCTGGTATGTTGGGAACTAGTTTGTCAATAATTATTCGTTTTGAGTTGGCTAAGCCAGGTTATTTTTTAGGAAATGGTCAGGTTTATAATTGTGTAATTACTGCTCATGCTTTTTTAATAATTTTTTTTATAGTTATGCCTACTATAATTGGGGGTTTTGGTAATTGAATGCTTCCTGTTATATTGGGTGCTCCGGATATAAGTTTTCCTCGTTTAAATAATGTAAGGTTTTGGTTATTACCTACATCTTTATTATTAATTTTAGATGCTTGTTTTGTTGATACGGGGGCTGGTACTAGTTGAACAGTATATCCTCCTCTTTCTACTTTGGGTCACCCTGGTAGAAGGGTGGATTTGGCTATTTTTAGTTTACATTGTTCTGGTGCGAGTTCTATTTTAGGGGGTATTAATTTTATGTGTACCACTAAAAATCTTCGTAGAAGTTCAATTTCTTTAGAGCATATGGGTTTATTTGTTTGAACTGTTTTTGTTACTGTTTTTTTATTAATTTTATCTTTACCTGTTTTGGCTGGGGGTATTACTATATTATTAACAGATCGTAATTTAAATACTTCTTTTTTCGATCCTAGTGCTGGTGGTAATCCTTTGATTTATCAACATTTATTTTGATTTTTTGGTCACCCTGAGGTTTATATTTTAATTTTACCTGCTTTTGGTATTGTAAGTCATAGTACTATATATTTAACTGGAAAAAAAGAGGTTTTTGGGACTTTGGGTATAGTATATGCTATTTTGAGAATTGGTTTGATTGGTTGTGTTGTTTGGGCTCATCATATATACACAGTTGGTATAGATTTAGATTCCCGTGCTTATTTTTCTGCTGCTACTATAGTGATTGCTGTTCCTACTGGGGTTAAAGTTTTTAGTTGGTTGGCTACCCTATTTGGTACTAAAATGAAGTTTCAACCCCTATTACTTTGGGTTTTAGGTTTTATTTTTTTATTTACCGTAGGGGGTATAACTGGTGTAATTTTATCTAATTCTAGGTTAGACATTTTATTACATGATACTTACTATGTTGTTAGTCATTTTCATTATGTTTTGAGTTTAGGTGCTGTATTTGGTATTTTTACAGGTACTACTTTGTGGTGAAGTTATTTGACTGGTTTTGTACTTGATAAAGTTTTAATAAGGGCGGTTTTTATTTTAATATTTATTGGAGTCAATTTAACTTTTTTTCCTTTGCATTTTGCTGGTTTACACGGTTTTCCACGTAAATATTTAGACTATCCGGATGCTTATTCTGTGTGAAATGTTTTATCTTCTTACGGTTCTATAATTAGTGCTTTTGCATTATTTATATTTTTATTTGTTTTACTGGAGTCTTTTATATCTTATCGTATTTTAATCGTAGATTATAATGTAAATAGGGGGCCTGAGGGTTCTTTAAGTAGTTATGTTTTTGGTCATAGTTATCAAAGTGAAATTTATTTTAGTGTTAGTCATAAATCTTTATAAGAAATTTATTATAATTAGTATATTTAATTGCAAATTAAAAGGTTGAGGTTTCTTAGTAAGGTAGGATAATTTAAGTCCAATAGGTTCATACCCTGTAAGTATTTTTCTTTACTAGAAATTTTATTATAATTAGTATATTTCATTGTCATTGAAAAGGTAATAAATTTCTGACTCTTTAATATAATTAAGTATATTTGACTTCCAATCAGAATGTTTTTAAGGGTTATTGACAAGTTATTTTCAAGGTTATAATTTAAGCTTCTCGGGGAGTTTATTTTCTAGTTATATGGATTGGTTTCATAGTTTTAACTGTAGTCTTTTATTGGGTGTTTTAGTTTTTGTTGTTTTAATATTTTCTTTTTTGTTGCTTAATAGTTATTATTTTAAAAGAAAAAAGATTGAGTATCAGTTCGGTGAACTATTGTGTAGGGTTTTTCCTACTATTATTCTTTTATTTCAAATAGTACCCTCTTTGAGTTTGCTTTATTATTATGGTTTAATGAGTTTAGATAGTCAGTTGACTGTTAAAGTTACTGGTCATCAGTGATATTGAAGTTATGAAGTTGCAGACATTCCTGGTTTAGAGTTTGATTCTTATATAAAGTCTTTAGATACTTTAAATTTTGGTGAACCGCGTCTATTAGAAGTAGATAATCGTTGTGTGTTGCCTGTGGATACAAATATTCGTTTTTGTATTTCTTCTGCAGATGTTATCCATTCTTGGTCTGTTAATAATATAGCTATTAAATTAGATGCAATAAGAGGTATTTTATCTACATTGAATTATAATTTTCCTATAGTTGGTGTTTTTTATGGTCAGTGTTCGGAGATTTGTGGGGCTAACCATAGTTTTATACCTGTGGCTTTGGAAGTGACCTTATTTAATTCTTTTAAAAGTTGGTGTATTTTAATATTAGAAAATTAGCTTTTTAGTTTATTTTTAAAATTTTTGTTTGTGGTACAAAAGAATTTAGAGCTAAAATTTGGGTTTTATTAAAATTTGGTATTGCATATCATAAAATTAAAATTTCATAAATATGAAATATTGAAATAAAAGGGAGTTCTTAACTTATATTTAATGTTATAAATTAAATAAGAGTTTTGGAAAGGGCTGATAAATCGACTTTTATGATATAAGTTTAAATTGTTTTATTAGAAAATTATAAGATTGTATATATTTTTTTACAAAAGTAGAAATTAAAGTTTTCGTTTTGTTTTATAACATATTTTTTATTTTTTTTTTAATAAATTTTAAAATATTTTTTAAAATTTAGAATTTTTTAATTATTATGTATTTGAAAATATTATTTTTTATTTTAATATAAATAGAAAAATTGGTATTAGCTTAAATGTTTTTTAAAGACTTATGTTTTTTTATAAAATTTACCCCTGCTCTATGTTTGTAATAAATGGCAGTCTTAGCGTGAGGACATTAAGGTAGCAAAATAATTCGTGCTTTTATTGGGTTCTAGTATGAATGGGGTTATTAGGTTATGTTTTTCTATTTTTAAAAAGAATTTTATTTTAATTTAAAAATAAATTAATTTATATAAACAAAGATAAGTCTTCGGAAATTTTGTTGTAAGTTTTCTAGGGTAGAAATTTTTATAAATTTTTATTTACTATTAATAATTTAATAAATTACTCCGGAGTTAACAGAAAATCATATCTTTTATAGTTCTTATATAAAGATAAGTTTTACATCGATGTTGTATTTTTCTTAGAAGAGAGGGAGAAGGTTCTTGTTTTGAGATTGTTCCTCTTAAAATTAAGAAAACGTGATATTAGTTTAACTCATCGCGAGATAGAGTTGTTTATCTTGTTATATAATTTTGAATAAAAGCAATTAGTACGAAAGGAATTTTGTAGAGGTTTAAAACCTGAGAATATTCTTTGATCTTTTTAAGTTTAGTATTTTTTATTTCTTTGATTTTGGTGTTTGTGTTTTATTTGGGTAATTTTTTTTTAAGTTTAAAAACTTTTGATTATTCTAAAAATTCTGCTTTTGAGAGGGGTTTTGAAAGAATTGGAAAAATTCATACTTCTTTTAGTATTCATTTTTTTATTATTATATTAATATTTGTTATTTTTGACTTGGAGGTTGTGATGGTTATAGGTTTTGTTATAAGTGGTGTTTTTAGTTTTTTAAGGAGGATAACAATTATTTTTTTTATTTTGTTTGGTTTTTACATGGAATGATATTTTGGAAAATTGGTTTGGCTGGTATAGGGGTGTTAAACAATTAAAAAGTCTTGATGAAAATTTAATTATTTTTTTATAAATTTTTTAATATATTTATAACTAATTTTTATTTATATTTAAATTTTTGTCAAAGGGGGGTGTATGTGGATTTTTTTTTTCGTGGTATTTTTTGTATATATATATTATATATATATATATATATATATATATATATGTATATATATATATATATATATATATATATATATATATATATTAAATATAAAATAATATTTAATATAAATATTATGAAAAATAAAATTTTTCATATTAAATATAAAATAATATTTTATATTTTCAGATAAAATTATATAATAAATTATATAATTTTAGATGATAAATATAAGATATTATTTAATATAAATATTATGAAAAATAAAATTTTTCATATTAAATACAAAATAATATTTTATATTTTCAGATAAAATTATATAATAAATTATATGATTTTAGATGATAAATATAAGATATTATTTAATATAAATATTATGAAAAATAAAATTTTTCATATTAAATACAAAATAATATTTTATATTTTCAGATAAAATTATATAATAAATTATATGATTTTAGATGATAAATATAAGATATTATTTAATATAAATATTATGAAAAATAAAATTTTTCATATTAAATACAAAATAATATTTTATATTTTCAGATAAAATTATATAATAAATTATATGATTTTAGATGATAAATATAAGATATTATTTAATATAAATATTATGAAAAATAAAATTTTTCATATTAAATACAAAATAATATTTTATATTTTCAGATAAAATTATATAATAAATTATATGATTTTAGATGATAAATATAGGATATTATTTAATATAAATATTATGAAAAATAAAATTTTTCATATTAAATACAAAATAATATTTTATATTTTCAGATAAAATTATATAATAAATTATATGATTTTAGATGATAAATATAGGATATTATTTAATATAAATATTATGAAAAATAAAATTTTTCATATTAAATACAAAATAATATTTTATATTTTCAGATAAAATTATATAATAAATTATATGATTTTAGATGATAAATATAGGATATTATTTAATATAAATATTATGAAAAATAAAATTTTTCATATTAAATACAAAATAATATTTTATATTTTCAGATAAAATTATATAATAAATTATATGATTTTAGATGATAAATATAGGATATTGTTTAATATAAATATTATTATTATTATTTCTATTTTTTTGAGGAGTTTTTTTTTATTAATATTTTTATTTTTATTTTATTTTTTAGAGGGGAGTATTTTAATTTTTCATTTATTAGATTGGGTTTTTTTAAATTTTAAGTTTGATTTTTATTTTAATAGTTTAATTTTTTCTTTAATTTTAAGTGTTGTAACTGTTAGTGTTTTGGTTTTTAGAAGTTATTATTTAAGGGGGGAAAATTATTTTTCTTATTATTTAATAATGTTGTTGATTTTTGTTGTTAGAATATTTGGTTTAAATTTTAGATACAGGGCTTTTTCTATATTATTGAGTTGGGATTTATTAGGTATTTCTAGATTTTTTTTGGTTTTATTTTATAATAATTGAGATAGTTGTAGGGGGGCAATAAACACTGTTCTTACAAACCGTTTGGGGGATTATTTTATTTTTGTTTTTTTTAGGAGTTCTATTTTTAGTGGTTTAAGTTTTTTTACTTATGAAATGATTTTTTGAATATCTGGCTTATTTTTAGTTTTAACTGCTTTTACCAAAAGTGCCCAGTTTCCTTTTAGGGGTTGATTACCTAAAGCAATAAGTGCACCAACCCCCGTTAGTTCTTTAGTTCATAGAAGTACTTTGGTTACGGCAGGTTTGTTACTTATGTTTAATTTTTTAATTTTTTTGATAAGTTCTTTCTTATCTTTATTGGTTTTTTTTGTGGGTTTGTTGACTATATTTTTTTCTAGTGTAACTGCTGTTGTTGAAGAAGATTTAAAAAAAGTGGTAGCTTTGAGAACTTTATCTCAGATAGGTTTTTCTATAACTACTTTAGGTATGGGTGTAGGTTTTATTTCTCTTTTACATTTATTAAGTCATGCTTTATTTAAAAGTTGTTTGTTTATTCAGGTTGGATATATAATTCATTGTTCTTTTGGTCAGCAAGATGGGCGTTCTTATGGGTTTTTGCTCAATATACCTTTATTTGTACAGGTTCAGTTGTTGGTTACTTTGTTTTGTCTTTGTGGTTTGTTTTTTACTAGTGGTTTAGTAAGAAAAGATTTAATTTTGGAATTTTATTTTAGAAATAGTTCTTATCTATTTTTGGTTTTATTTTTTTTTTTGTCGGTTTATTTAACTTTTTTTTATAGTTATCGTTTGTGGAAGGGTTTGTTTTTAAATTTTAGAAGTGTATTTTTACATTATAGTAGGAGTTTTTTAATTAATTTTTTGAGTTTAGTATTGTGTTTAAATTCAATTTTTTTTATTTGGTGGTTGGTGTTTAATTTGGTTTATTTACCTAGTTTTTTTTTATTTTTTGATTTTTATGTTCCTTTAGTTTATTTATTTCTTTTTCTTTTGTTGACACATTTTTTTATTAAATTTTTTTTTAGTGAACTTTCTTATAAGTTTTTGGGGGATTATTTACCGAAATTGGGTGTTTTTGGTATATTAAGTCTAAAATATTTTGAGGACGGGCTTTATAAAACTGGGGGTTCTTTAATTACTATTTTTTATAGGGGTTCTAAGTTATTTTTAGGTTATAATTTTGGTATTTTTTATAACTATTTGGTTTTGTTGGTTTTTTTTGTTTTTATTTTTTTTTGGGGTTAGATTTTGTTATAAATATTTGATTTGCATTCAAAAGAATTATACTCTACAACTTTTATTTTATTTAAAATATAGTGTTTGGGACATTAAGAATTTAAAGTTGAAAATCTATATTTTATTTGAGAATATTTCACTTACAATGAGAAGGTTTATAGATTTTATTGTTGTGTTATTTTTTATTTTATCTTTGTTATTTTGTCTTTTGTGTTATTTAAATCTGGATCCTATAAAAAGTAGTCTTTATTTGGTTTTATCTTTATTGGTAGTTTCTCCCTTGGTTTCTCTAGGGACTCAGGTTTGATTTAGATATTTTTTGTGTATGTTATTTTTAAGAGGTATTTTTGTTATTTTGGTTTATTTTTCTAGGTTATCTAAATATAATTTTTATAAATTTGGTTTATGATTTTTTGTTTTATTAGGTGGTTTGGGCTTTTCTTTTAGTTTGGTCTTTTTTAAGAGAAATAATTTATTTTTTATTTATTATTCTGACTTTTTGTTTTTAATTCTTTGGTTGGTATTATCTTTAATTTTTTTTATAAATTATAGGAGTTATTTTTTGAATTTTTCTGGGGCTTTACGTAAGCTATAATATTATTTTTTTATTTTTTAGATTGTTGAGTTTTTTATTTAAATGGCAGCGTTTTATTTTTATTTTAATTTCTTTAGAGTATTTAGTGTTAAGTTTATTTTTATATTATTCTTTTGTTTTAAGGAGTTTTTTATATTTTTTTTTTATAAGTTTTACTGTAATTTCTAGTGTTATAGGTATAGTTTTAATGATTGGTTCAGTTAAGTTTTTTGGAAGTGATATGTGTGTTTTTTACAGATTTAAGTTAAGTTTAAACTATCAGTTTTCAAAACTGGAAATTTTTTTCTGTAGAGGTTTTATTATAAATTTTAGTATATTTCTTTTTCACAGAAAAGGTTTAAATCTTAGAAATTTGATTATGGTTTATGAAGGGTTATGATGGTGTTATTTAATTTTAATTCACTTAGTAGACAATGAAATTTTATCTCGGCAGTTAATCTTTTGTATAATTTATGTTCCAGAATAATCGGCTATACTTAGAAAGATTGAACTTTAATTTTTGTACATAAAATTTGATTTTTTTTTATTTTATTATAGATTTTGGGTGAAATAAAAATCTTTATTTCTTTTTGGATTTTATGTTGAGATTTTTAAAAAGAATCGGATTAGTACCCGAGTATTAAAAATTTAAAATTGCAGGATTAAAGTTTAGTTTAAACTGAAAGAATATTGGCAGACTTTTTAATTATCTTTGGAGGTTGAATGGTAATTGAGAACCCTCATTAACAGCTTTTATTTTTGATTCATGTATGATCGTTTATTAAATTTTTAGGAAATTTAATTAGAATTTTTATTTATAAAAATAGATAAATACCTGGTTTATATAGAAGTTCGAATTTGACCTACAATACTTTACAGTGTGGAAATGTTAGTTAGTATAATATTGAAAATGTAAAAGACAGTAAAAACTTTTTTATGTAGTTTTGAAGATTATCAGAAAGTGGTACAAATCATCCATCAATTGCCTAAAGGGGAGTAAGTTGTAGTAAAGTAGAGTTAGGGGAACCTGTCTCTAGTAGTAAAACTATTAATTTTATGTTTTGAAAACATGAAGAAGGTTTACCTGTAGTTTTAAAAGTTTAGTTTAATATAAAACGTTGGTTTGTAAAACCAGAGATTAAACTTTTGGTTTTATTTTCTATTATTTTGCTTTTGTTATTAGTTTTATGTGTTTTACAATCTATTGCTTTTATTACTTTATACGAGCGTCATATTTTTGGGGTTAGGCAAAATCGTTTAGGTCCCAATAAGACTAGTATTTTTGGGGTGCTTCAAGCTATTATAGACGGTGTCAAGTTATTAAAAAAGGAACAGGTTTTACCTGTAGGTTCTTCTTATTTTTTATTTTTGGGTGTTCCGGGTTTGTCTTTTATTATTATATTGGTTGATTGGTTTACTTTGCCTTATAATTTTTTTTTTTTGACTTTTGAGTTTTCTCTGATATTTTTTTTGTGTTTAGTGGGTTTTTCTGTTTATAGTACTTTGGTAAGGGGTGTAGTAAGAAAATCTAAATATGCTATTTTGGGTTCTATTCGTGCTAGTAGTCAGAGTGTTTCTTTTGAAATTGCTTTTTCTTTATATATTTTTTGTGTTGTTTTTCATACTAATAAGTTTTGTTTTTTGAGAAATTGAAATACGGGTCTCTTATTTATTTTTATTCCATTTTTACTGATGATTTTAGCGGAGCTAAATCGTGCTCCTTTTGATTTTTCTGAGGGTGAGAGTGAATTGGTTAGAGGTTATAATGTTGAATTTGCTAGAGTAGCTTTTGTTTTATTATTTTTAAGTGAGTACGGGTTTTTAATTTTTTTTAGTGTTTTGTTTTCTTGTTTTTTTTTTGATTTTTCTATTTTTGGGGCTTTTTTAATTTATAGTTTGTTAATTTTGATTCGTAGCTCTTTTCCTCGTTATCGTTATGATTTTTTAATAAATTTTTTTTGGTTTAAACTGTTACCTATTTCTGTTATTTTGTTATTTTATTTTTGAGGTGTTTTAATTTTATAATTAATAATGTATATTTTTTAGATATTTTTATATTTGTTTTTATTTTGCAGTTTATTTTTTATATGAAAGAGGGTTTATTAAATACTTTAGCTAAGAAATTTTTAAATAGTTTAATTGAGGTTTTTAGTTATAGAAGTAATTTACCTCTTAGGTCTTTTATTTCTGTTTTTACTTTTTTAGTTTTGTTAACAAGCTGTTTTGGTGGTTATTTCTGTTATTCATTTTGTCCTTGTGGTATAGTTGAATTTACTTTTGTTTATGCCATATTAGCTTGATTAAGGGCTTTTTTGACTTTTATTTCTTCTGAGAAGTTTTCTATTTATATGAGTAAATCTGGGGATAAATTTTTAAAAACTTTGAGTATGCTGGGTGTTGAGTTAGTGAGGGAGTTTTCTCGTCCTGTTGCTTTAACTGTGCGTTTAACTGTTAATATTATAGTTGGTCATTTAATTAGTATAATACTATATCAAGCTTTAGAGCTGAGTTTGGGTGATTTATATATTTGAATTACTATTTTTGCTATTATAATAGAGTGTTTTGTATTTTTTATTCAGAGTTATATTTTTTCTCGTTTGATTTTTTTGTATTTGAGTGAGTAGAGTTGTTAGCTTAAGTTTAAAGCTTCAGATTTTTAATCTGATGATGTTTTCACAACTTAGTCGTTTTAGCAAAAGAAGTGCATTTGTTTTAAGCGCAAAAGATACAAGTTCGACTAACAAATTCGCACAGGTCTTCTAAACTTGTCTTGGAGTTTTCCGTTTGTTTATTTTTTTATATCTTAGATTTTTAATATTGATTTTTACATTTCTAAATTTTATTATAATAAATTTGTTGTTTTGATGAAGAATTTTTTTGTTAATAACTTTGATTTACCTATTTTTAGGTAAATCTAGTTCTTCTTTTACAAGAATAATAAATTACTTTGTAATTCAAGAGTTTTTGGGTTTTTTGTTTTTGGTATTTTCTGGGGGTTTATTACAATATTTGATTTTGTTGTTGAAAGGTGGAGTGGCTCCATTGCATTTTTGAATTTTTTCTGTCGTGGGTAGTGTAGATTCTTATATTATTATATGGTTTTTAACTTTTCAAAAGATGCCCTTTTTACCTATTCTTGTTTTTTTATATAGGGGGGTATTTTTTTTGTTTTTATTATTGGGGGTCGTGTTTTGTTATTTACAAATTTATATTTTGAAAAGTAGTAAGTTAATTTTTGTTATTTCTTCCACTGAGTCTTTCAGTTGAATTTTGTTGGGTTCTATTATGGGTTTGTGGAGTATTGTGATTTTTGGTCTTTATTATTTTTTTAATATGTTTTTTTTAATTAGTTATTTAGGTTCTACTGGTTTTGAGTTTTTAAGTTTGGAGACTTTTTTGGTATTTTTGAATTTGCCTCTTAGGGTTTCTTTTTATTTAAAAATTTTTATATTAAATAGTATTTTTTATATTTTTGATTTTTATTTACTTTTTGTTTTGTTATTAATATTTTTAAGCTCTCTATGTTTAATTTTTTGATTTTTGAATTATAGTTTAAAGAGCTATGAGGCTTATAAAGATTTTTATGGTACTCAAACCTATTTAGTATATTTATTATTCTTTGTGGTTTTTTTTTATCGTTTTAGTAAAATTTTATTATACCACTTTGATAGGGTGGAGTTCTTTGGAAGCGATAAAACGTTAAATAGATTTTCTATGTTTGATTACGGTTCAAAAAGATTTACGTTTTTTTTTGTAAATTATTTTAGAAAGAATATTTGTTTTTGGTGCAAAAGGGTTTATTTACAGA